>BHFT01014401.1:8637-19049 GCA_004320025.1 Laticauda laticaudata | reverse complement strand
GGGCTGCCGCGGCTTGAGCCAATGTTCCGTTACTGTTGCTGTTAACCGAATAAAGAGTTGTTAGTTGGAACCTGGTTTCTCGCGCTTCTCTTCCAGACGGAACAGTGGATTTGTATGAAAGCAAGAAAATATTGGACGAAGATACATTCATGGTTGGAAAAGGTGATCAAACAACATATAGATCTGAAACCATAAATATTTTTGTTGGGTATGATGCCAGATGGCTATGATAAAGGGGGTATATATCTAGTTTTGCATATATTGACAGCAGCAAGGATTGTCTTTGCACAGTCCTGGAAAAATGAGAACACTCCATCTGAGGAGGATGTAATTCAGAAAATATTAGATTGTCCAGAGATGATTGACATTAAAAATAAAGAAGAAGATACAGAATATTACTTAACATGGAATAGATTTTACGAGTGGTTAGAGATAAGAGGTAGATGAAGAAAGATTATTGCTATGTATGATTTATAATTATAAATATGCCAATATAACCAACAGAACTACAAATAAGCTAATATAAAGAGAAATCTAGTGAAAACTATTCTGTTACACTATTACTATTGTTATCATGTGTTAAATCAGAGGTGGTATTCAGCAGGTTCTGATCAGTTCTGGGGAACTGGCAGCAGAAATTTTGAGTAGTTTGGAGAATAGAATTCTTTATTGGCCAAGTGTGATTGAACACACAAGGAATTTGTCTGGTACAAATGCTCTCAGTGTGCATAACAGAAAAAATACATTAATCAAGAGTCAAGAATCATAAGGTACAACATTTAATGATAGTCATAGGGTACAATAAGCAATGAAACTGACAAATACCACCTCTGACTGGCCCCGTCCCCATCTATTCACTGCTTCCTGAGTCCCAGCTGATTGGCTGGGTCTTCTTTTGTTGCCCTGAACAGGAGAACGGAGCTGGAAAGCAGGTTAGTGGGATGGGGATGGAATGGGATTTTGCAGTTACCTTCCCCCAGGTGTGGGGTGGGAATGAAGATTTTAGAGTATCCTTCCCCTGCCACGCCCACCAAGCCACACCCACAGAACCAGTAGTAAAAAAAATTGAATCCCACCACTGATTTTAATATTTCTTTTTGTTCTTTCTTTGCTTTTCTGTAAATGATATGACCTCACAATACACTGTATTCAAAATGTTTATTATATATACTTACATGTATGGTATTCAGCTTTGTTCGGGTATTTTCCCACGTCATCATAGTTGTGCTTTTAAAGTTGTAGCAACGTTTCGGCAGAATCTCATCTGCTATCATCAGGCTTCTGTACTGTGCTCATCTGACACAATATATATATATCTTAAAGAAAAAGAAAAGAAAGGAAAAGGAGGCATGGCCTGTTCACTAGCTGCTGTTGCTTTACTTGCAGGTT
This sequence comes from Laticauda laticaudata, assembly GCA_004320025.1. Lineage (NCBI taxonomy): Eukaryota > Metazoa > Chordata > Lepidosauria > Squamata > Elapidae > Laticauda > Laticauda laticaudata. The sequence goes on along the minus strand of BHFT01014401.1, from coordinate 17,660 downwards.
ACAAGTAAGAGGGCCTGTTCTATCCAAGTCTCCCATGGAATGTCCAAATCACTCACGACCATTTCTCATTCTTTTTTGCGCTGTTTCAAGGCTGCAGGGCTCACCAGTCCAATGTCTTCCCAAGGCTTCTCTGCCCTACCTCTCGTTGCAGAGGAAAAGGTCAGATTTCTGCATTTCCTCCCCTGCTGTCAGTTTTGCAAGCTGGAAGGCTCTGACCTTTAATATTTTTCGGTTGTCTGTTTAAAACTTTATATATTTATTTCGCTACTTATCAGAGAGCTGCACTTTCAGAATCACACTCGGTGTGCTAAGAGGAAGAGCGAATCAAAGCAAGGGTTCGCCCGGAGTAGTAGCTTATGTTAGATGCAATTTGTAAACTGATACTCATAAGGAAATGGTTTTTCGGAGACATGGGTAGGGAAAGATCAATTTTATTTAGATTTAATTTCATACAGGATTCGTCTTCGGTGAGATGAAACTAACTGAATGCACAATTTTGCATACCTTTAAATAAATTGAAAATCCCATACCTATATCTAATCTATCTATCTATCTATCTATCTATCTATCTATCTATCTATCTATCTATCTATCTATCCATCTATCTTATTGTTTATTTTAGTTTGTTTGTTTGTACACCCCATTCAGGAATGTTTATGGTATTTACTGTGATGACCTTGAAGTTATCAGGACCTCTCCTGATATAATATACTTCTGATAATGATTATGAAGATGAGGAGAAGAATGAGGAGGAGGAGGAGGGTGAAGGTGTGGAGAAGGGGGAAGAGAAAGAGGAGGGGAGGGGGAGGAGGGGGGGGNGTGTGGAGAAGGGGGAAGAGAAAGAGGAGGGGAGGGGGAGGAGGGGGGGGAGAAGAGGCAGAAGGGGAGGTGGGGGTGGGGGAGATGGTAGTCAGAGAAAATAGTTTTGTGGAGATAATTTAAAGGAGTACATTTAGTATATAGAATGGTTAAAACCTGCCACTGAAACAGTTTGATTGTTTTGAAATTTCCCTTCCAGTAAGATTGGAATAAACTTTCCAATCACATAGCTGTTGCATTTTTCCTACTTCCTTCTTTAATAGCCAAATGTTACATATTAACATTATACGTGAGACCTACCCATTCTTGGAGAAAATCCATGCATCTTGCTCAATTTTCCCATGCCCTGAATGAAGGCCTGCAGGGGTGATGGTCACAAGGCCATATGTATTCCCCTTTGGATGGAAAAAGATAACCTTTCTATCTCTAGCAACCAATAAGGCAGAAAAAAAGCAGAATATTCCCCTAAAGCTAGAGCAACAAAATGACAATGCATTTAACTCAGTGTGATTTAGGAAGGAAAGTAATATTTCTTTGGCTTATTTGCAGACAAATTTGTGTGCTTGGTGAAGCCAAGGACAACTCTTTCCAAAATAGCAATCTGACTGGACAATTGAGTTGTGTTTCTCTCTGTACCCAGATTCACATGTTCACATCTTGTATTTCTTTGTTGCCTTTGGATAAAATCCCTAAGGTGATTCTGTCAGCACTGATTTGGAGTCCAGGGCAACTCTCCATTGCCAACTCACCACGGCCAACTCACCATGGCCATGTTGCCACAGGACAAAAATTACCTAATATCAAAGAAATGGTGGAATCGAATCAGTAAAGAAAGGGTGCAAAACAAAATTCAAAAATAAAATATGAATGACAAAAATTAAAATATTTTAAAAAATTATTTTAAATAATTAAATAAAATTGCTGAATTGTCCCACAGCAAGTTGCCCTGAAGAAAGTTGGCTGTAGTGAGTTGTCCCATGGCAAGCTGGCCACAGCGAGTTGACCATGGTGACTTGGCAGCAGTGAGTTGCCCATGGCAAGTTGGCCATGGGGAATTGTCCTATTCCGAAAGTGAAGAACCTTTCCCTGCCTCAACTGGCTTTTCTTTGATTCACGTGTCATAGCCAGTTGTGATAGTGGTGAGAGAGAAGGCCTGTTGGGAATAATCTTTTGGAGAAGGACAGGGTCAGAAACAACATAGACACCATCAGAACTCTATTTTATTCTTCTTGGGTAACAAATAACAAAATTTTGAAAGCCTGATCATGTTTTCCCTTACCCCATTTTTTACTAAAGAGTGTTTAAAATATGCCACAGTCTTCATCACTAAAACAAACAAAAGCATTGAGTAACATGAATGACCAAGTAAAGTCATTAAGGCCAACCGGGTGAGGGCATTTGGATCAGCAGGGGTCACCATTATAAAGGTTACCCATTCTTGGAGCACACAATAAGACATTGATTAATAGAAGGGGCCCAGGCTATTTTCATACCTTGAGATCTGATAAAATAGATGTGTTGGGATAAATTGCTCCATAGGTAATTGGCCTTGTGCCATGTACTGCTTTATGTTGTCCCTTATATACCAATTTTTGAATCCTTGTGAAAAGAAAAGTAAAAAGAAAAAGAAATAATCCAGTACCCTGGCACTTTGAACCAGTCAAATATCAGTCCCATCTACCCTTCTGCTAGAAATTCTATTTATATATAGAACCACAGAGCAAACAAAGAATACAGTCACAATGTGCTTTACTGCTCAACTATTTTACTATAATAGGAAAAAAGGAACTCTACTTAGAACAAAAGAGCATAGAATAAACTACATCATAGATCCAAATTTGTAAATATTGCCATCTACTGGTTGAATACTACTGTAGTTGTTTCATGGTAATACGGTCCAACAATGAATTCCAACACCTTTTTTGTCTGGGCTGGAGCTTCTGCTGGAACTGCAACTCAGAAGCTGGAAGAGCTCTGAATCCACTTTGCAGAATTTTCAACCATGAAAGTGAATGGTCCTTGGTGCTCTCTGAGCTTGGCTGTTTATAAGCTCAGAGAACAACTCAGAGAGCACCAAGGACCCTTCATTTCAGCCCTGAGCTACCAAATATTCTCCTTCAATAGTCACTAAAGTGCTCGGCTTTCTGACATGCCAGGTTCATGAGATGCACCAGTTGGGAGCAGAACTCTGAAACTGGTGCATAGACTCAGCAGGGAGTGAGTGAAGGAAGAAGTGAAAAAACAAATATGTTGTTTTTTTCACTTCTTCTTATCGCTGGTAACACCTGCTTCCTGAAATGCTTCAGGGAACTTATCTGGGCTTGTATTGGCAATATTAGTTTTGTTCCTCCAAGTTATCCACACAAGATGGACAAACTCCAACTCCCCTTAAAAACCTCTCAACATTAAAGGCCTCACAAAATAGCAGCTGTGTCTATTGGTCTAAAAATATAGCTGTATTCAATCCAGAAAGGATACATACAATGCCTGTAAAGTTGATTCGGTTTTTGCCAAAAAACATACTAATAATGGGGAGAGGAGAGGGAGGAGGGGAAGAGAAAGCGAAGCCTTAGAGTTATTTGCAACTTTTTCCATTATGGGGAATGGGGAGCCAATTCGAACCTTGAAAAACAACAAAGACAAAAAAAAGTGAAAGGGGTTTATTTAAAGCATGAAAAGCCAAGTTGTCGCCAGTTCAAATTTCTGTTCTTTGTACAGTCGTACTAGAAAGCCAGTGAGAATATAGAACTGGATAAATTGCAATGAAGGCATTGATGGCAATTTTATCCCACAACAGTGTATTAATTTGGTTTTATCCAGAGGTGGGCTGCACATACTTTAACAACCGGTTCGCCGAAAATGTGAGCACATGTATGCACGCCTCCTTTGCTTGCACACAACTGCAAAACTAAGGGAATTTCCTGAATGTGGCAGCCAGGGTAAGTAGATTGGGTGAGGCACAGAAATCAGCTCGGTTGCAAGGGTAGGGCATGTGAGCAAAAAGGTGAGATATATAGGACGGGTAGTGCCTGGGCAGGTGGGTGGGTCCAACAGGTGGTTGTAACTACTGGTACGGGCGAGCTGGTCCAAATCGGTAGCAACCCACCACTGGTTTTATCCTTGTGTGGCCAACTTGTGACCTGGTTTTTGAGCGTATTTCCTGAAGACATGGTGGGTGGGAGTCCCACTTCCAATCTTTTTCAATTCTCTCACCTTCTCTTCTTTCTTCAGACCCTCACTGCACAACACCCCTGAGGCCTTCACAGAAGCATTATTAGGGTAACTAGGTTCTGCCATCTTACTCACCTGCTTCTAACCAGTCTTTCTTATTTCCCCATAGAAAAACAATCCATACAATCATGTTGACAGATCCTTTCCTGCTCTTTTGATCTGTGCTTGCAATAATGGTTTTCTTCTTAGTGAAAAGTCTGTAGAGATTCTTAGTCATTCAGGTCATGGTTGTCCCAAAGTTGTTTTTTCGGGGGGCAACTGGACTCTCTTGTTTTTTTTTTTTTATTTTGAGGACATTTCACTTCTCATCCAAAAAGCTTCTTCAGCTCTGATTAGAAGGTAGGGAATGGAAGGATTTGTACTCCTTGCAGACAGCTGGTCATTTGCATCCTTTTAGAGGGTCATTTAAGCACTTGGAGGTTTATCTGTGTCCTCAGGGTCATCTGAGTATTTCTCCTGGTTTCTGTAGTCTGCTTTTTTTTTTTCCTCTGGAAATTCAGTCCTACTCCCACACCATTCAAAGGGTGTTCATCCCAAATTGTTTCTTCTTAGTGGTTTACCCCTGAAATTCAGCTGATTTCCTAGCTTGGACTCAATGTAGCATGCAGGATTTAAGTTCCTCTTCCTCAAACTTGGATACTTGCAATCAGGAAAAAAGCAACCTGGAATTGTGAGGGTCAACATCCGAAATATCCAAAGGGACTCCAGTTGCCCATCTCTGCTTATCATGATGCTCCTTTGTTCAAGGCTCTGTGTGGACATTTGCCCTGCAGACAGTTGAGAAAATATTAACAGAATAACAGAATTGGAAAAGATCTTGGAGGTCTACTAGTCCAACCTCCTGCTTAAGCAGGACACCCTATACCATTACAGACAAATGGCTGCCCAATCTTTTCTTAAAAACCATCAGTGATGGAGCATCCACAACTTCTGGAGGCAAGTTGTTCCATTGATTAATTGTTCTAACTGTCAGGGAATTTCTCCTAAGTTCTAGTGTTAGGGTTCCAAGTAATAAACCCATAGCAAACAAAACTCCAAGGAAAGAAGATTCCTCAAAGAACAGTTTTATTGGATGTATCATATTGGCACAGATCTGTTGAAAACCAACTCTGAAGGTTCCTGTAGTTTTCAAGTAATTAAAAGTAAAAGTTTTGCCCTTTCCCCAAACAATCAGTCACATGGTACAATTGAGGTGCCATCCGGTTGCCAGGTAACGTCACTCCTCCTCCCTCTGACCTGGTGTGAGAATGTCCTTGGTTCCCAAGAGAAAGTATTTTGCTTTGGCTACAAAACCCCATCTATCTCTGTTCCCTCCTCCCTAACCCTCAGCTCCAGTGTGGCAACAACAAAGCATCCAAGGTGGATTTGGTCAAGTCAGCTTCAGGATTGGCAACTAGGTTGCTTCTCTCCTTGATTTATCTTCTGATTGGAGCATCTTACAACAGATGTCTGTTAAAAACAGGATAGCACAAGAAGTAAATTTTTTTTAAAGGCCCAACCTTCCTTTCAAAGGTAAACCTGCTCATATGGATCAAATGTATCCTTTAGTTAATTCTGCAGAAAAGTAGCACCCATTTGTTCTCGCTCTTTTGCTGCATCAGAGAACGCGCCCCCCCTCTGCATCAAACATTTCCCAGCGGGATGAAAGAATCATCTGTAGAGAGAGCAGCAGCAGAGAGGGAAATCTCCAAATCAGAAATGCCTTGATAGCCTTTCAAAGATGCCAATCTTTGCAGAAATTCCATGCTAATGAACAAAGCCAGGTGAGCCTCTGTTCCCTTCTGTTAAAGCCTCAAAAGTAGGTTCTTTCTCCTGAAACATTCAGGACAGGGCAGGACAATCTTTCTGCAAAGAGGCAGTCAACATTTACATATGACCTCCTTAGTTTATAAGTACATTTATCCTTCTCTGTCTATGGTGACTTTCTTTCCAGGTCATGGTTGTCTCAAAAGTACTTTTTTTTTTCAAAAAGCAACTGGACTTTCTTTGTCCCAAAAATGATTTTTCAGGAGGCAACTAGACTTTCTTGTTTTTTCTCTGAAGACTTTTCACTTCTCATCCAAGAAGTTTCTTCAGCTCTGACAGGATTCGTGGGGAAATGGAAGGATTTATATTCCTTGCAGACAGCTGGTCATTTGCATCCTTTTAGAGGATCCTTTAAGCACTTGGAGGTTTATCTGTGTCCTCAGGGTCACTGATTCCTGTAGTCTGCAATTTTTCCCCCTCTGGAAATCCATTCCTCCTCCCACATCATTCAAAGGGTTTTCATCCCAAATCGTATAACTAAAAATCTATAGAGATTCTCAGTCATTCAGGTCATGGTTGTCCCAAAGGTGCTTTTTTAGGAGGCAACTGGACTTTCTTATTTTTACTTTTGAAGACATTTTGCTTCTCATCCAAGAAGCTTCTTCAACTCTGACAGGATAGTGAAGAATGGAAGACTTTATATTCCTTGCAGAGTTGAAGAAGCTTCTTGGATGAGAAGTGAAATGTTTTCAAAAGAAAAAAGTCAAGTTGCCTCCTGAAAAAGCACCTTTGGGACAACCATGACCTGGATGACTGAGATTCTGTACAGACTTTTGGATTTTCTTTGTTTTCAAAGGTGTTTCACTTCTCATCTAAGAAGCTTCTTCAGTTCTGACTGGAGGCTTTACCTTCCACTCTTGTAAGACTGTGATTAACTTGTGACTAACCAGCAAAAAAAAGGGAAAGATAATTTCATAAAAGAGTAAAGAATCAAATCTGCGTCCAGTGTTCTCTAGAGTTCAGTCATAATATACACACAAACATGCACACATCCACCCACCAGTGCTCACCTATGCTAATTTAGAAAGCTATACAATCCTTCCCCCTTAAGGTAGATGTACTCATTTTGTACAATTTGCAAATCAACAACAGCTGGCCTTCTCTAACACACCTTAGGCTTAACTAGCCACACGAGGAACAGCCAAGAAGAGCAAAGTAAGCAAAATGAAGAAATGAAATTATACTCAGAAGTGACTTTAAAAGTTTTGTTATAACTGTCAAGTGTATTTCAGACCCATGCTCCTTTTTTTAAGGGTTCCAGGAGTGAAAATTCAAAACAAAAGCTCAAAGTTATATTTCATAAGAGTGCAAGATTATTTGCAGCTAAATATTTAAACCCATTAAATTCTAGTATAATATGGCTGAGCAGAGAATAGCAAAAGACTAAATCAATCTTGGAATCACAGTTGATCCAGGAGCAAAAAAAAAAAATCATGTTGTTTTCCTTGTGGACCAGGGATTGGCAACCTAGGGCTCTGGAGCCGCATGTGGCTCTTTCATCCCTCTGCTGCAGTTCCCTATCCCCAGTCGGCACCACACTTTTGAGAGGAGCTTCTGGTAATGGGGGGGGAAAGCACAGTATGCTAGGAGGAGACGCTATGGCAAGGGGTGGGTTTTCCGGTCAGCTCCACAATTGATAGGGCTTTCTGTTAGGACAGGTAGAAAAAAAAGGATGCTACTCTAGGAAGATACTCTATGGTGGGGGAACCGGACTTCCGGTCAGCTCCAGAATTGAATGGGGGCTTCCAGTTAGGACCTTTGTGGCTCTTTGAATGTTTAAGGTTGCCAACCCCTGTCATAGACTATCTTATCAACTTTTCTTGAGCATTGCAGTAGATTGAGCACATAAGAATGGGGGGCACACCACCAGACAGATGGTCTCTCTGCCCATCCAGATGGAGAGCTTGATCTTGCCTCTGGACTATTGTTAGCAGACTCAGACTCAGACCATTCCTGGATCTTCAGGTAACATAAAGTTCTGTCCAGGAGTATTTCTAATGATGTGTCAGAGTCAGCTGTAACCGGGAAATGCCAACATGTCAACTCCTAATAAATCAGTCTTTTTTCCTGTGAGAGATGCGGCCAGAGACTTATGATTGGAATAGGGGGGTGCCTGTTGGAGTCTTGACACATTCAGCTGAAAAGCTGGGTTGCACCATAACAGAAACAAAAAGTCTGCTTTATCCAAAAAGAAGTTTTCAATAGCAAGTTTACAGACATTCTGCTGTGACCTTCATTATTTATGCTCTTTTTTATGATATCCTTTCAATTATTGCTTCTGAGTTCCACCTGTGGGATCTAGGACATCTCTGCTTAGCCTCTACTTAAAACATCCCCATAGCTAACCAATTTCTCAGGGACAATTGATCCACAACTCAAGTCCAGGAAGACTCAGTATTGTAAGTTGCCACTGCAGGTGACTCTATGACCATAAAAGGAATTCCATGCACAGACTTGTAGAAGGGCACAAAAGAGTAACTAGTCTAAAACATTTTTCAGTGAGCCTCTGCTTAGGGCAGTGGTTGCCAACTGGTGGTCCATGAGAAAAGTTTGGTGGTCCACAAAGAAATGTCCCCCCCAAAGCACTCTCCCCAAAGCAATTAATCCAGGCTGTGCAGGAACCCAAGGTTGGCCCACCCACATGGCCCACCCACCCGCTGGCCCCTACCCTTCGGCCGAGCGCCCACCTTACCTTGAGAAGAGCCATGTGAGCTGGAACTGGAAGGTAAGACCAACGGCGGGGGAGGGAAATCTGCCCCAGGGTGGCTTGCTGACATTGGTGGGAAAGTTGCTCCCATAGTTCAGAGCTGCAGTAGTCACAGGACTGGCCCTTTGGTCTTCCCAGAGCAGCTCCTCCAGTCCATAGCAGGCTGATGCACCCAGGTGGAGGACCAGCTGCTCCGGGATGACCAAAGGGTCAGTCTTGTGACTACTGCAGCTCTGGAATGTGGGACCGACTTTCCCACCAATGTCAGCAAGCTACCGTCAGTCAAAATTCATATTAGTGGTCCGTGGAATTTAAAATTATGAGTTTGGTGGTCCCTGAGATCCAAAAGATTGGCGACCCCTGGCTAAGAGTACGGGTGTCAAATTGGATTTCTTCAAGGGCCTGATCAGCATTGTAGTTCTCCTCCATGGGCTGGGGAGGGAACGGGGGGGGGGGGGGG
>BHFT01014400.1:0-31004 GCA_004320025.1 Laticauda laticaudata | reverse complement strand
CAACCAATCAGGATGAAGAAAAAAGCATTCTGGCTCAACAGTAGGCTAGCCTCAAATTTAAACTAAACAGCTGTGATAGCCTGACTCACAGACGAACTCAATACAGAAGCCTGATGATGGCAGATGACACACACACACAGAGTATATTGCTGATATGCAAAGATCTACTGTTTTGCATCAAGGCCCTATATTATATTTGTAGAGGAGACCTTGGGTGCTGGGCAAATCTTGATCTAAGTTCTATAATGAAAAGAGACAGGGCAAAGTTGGATAACTAAATACTTTTTGGACCATCTATTGTTTCCAAGTATTAATGTAGGACCTGCATCTTCTCAAAATTTTAACATTCAGTTGTATCTTTTTAATAGTTTTATGGCTGTTGAGAATCTGAATAGTGTATGTGCATATATCATTGTAGTAAAAATTTCAACAGAATTAGCTAACCATAGGAAAGGCTCATTTGTGTGGGTTGGCTTGCTATCACCATGCTTTCACAATGCACAACTTCCACTAGCTCCTTCTTTTCTTTGCAGGTGGGTTTATGCACACATTGTTGGCTGGACTTGCTGTGTATCATTTATAAAGCTAATAGAATCAGAATTACTCTCAGACTGCTGACAATAATGGTGAAGTTATCATTTAAATAAGTTACCAACACCTATTATGCCTTTGCCAACTCTTTGAAATAGCGCAGTTTCATATGTGAGGAATAAAGATTTCTCTCTCTCTGGGCCCACTGAGAATATATCTGCTGAACAAAACTCCACATTGGTAACAGGAAGGGCATCTGGCCATTAAAACACTCTGCTAGCACCATTCAGTTTCCCAGACTCTACTCTGCAAGGGATTATGGGGTTGTTAAATGAATATGATGATATGTGAGGAATAAAGATAAAAACCAAGAACAGTACATTACACAGATCAAATGGTCAGAGAGACCTTATCCAGCTCTTGATTAGATGGGTTTGTGTTCCATTTGAAGGAACAGAATCACACTCTGATAATGCTCCCACATTCTTTATTTTGGTGAGTAATTTAAATAATCGCTATGGCTAGGAATACTATTACTGGCTGAAGCTAGTATGTAAGCTATGCTCATTTTTAGAAGTGATTAGTTCGGTCACTGTGATTCATATTTTGGTTTATGATTCAGGGTTTTCTATTAGTCTGTTCATGGGACTGGTCTAGAAGCTGAATGGGAGGGGACAATAGAGGGTACTTATGGGCTCTAGTCACTTCTGATTTGGAAGCCCTCTTTAGTGTATTTTTCATGGATAGAATTTTTTTGTCAGATTGTAACATGAAATGTATAATACTAAAAGTCACTTGGCTAGTGGGCAGCCATAAAAATTGAATAAATAAGATACATTGGCCAAAGATCACTATGACCAATTACAAATATACACAATTTTCTTTATAATGAATAATTCATATTGCATCAGATGAATATATTTAGATATTGTATTATCAGCCCACAGATTAAAGAAAGTTTTCATCCAAGAACATACATTGGTCCTACTTTATGGAAATAAAAGCATTGATGTAACTTTGCTATTTTCTATATTCAACTAATTCACTGTAGGGTTACCCCCAAAAGAGCACTTTGAAATATATTTGCCTCCCAGAAACTTGAAGTCCTCAGTAGACTCTGCTGAAGCTTGTTGAATAGAGATGGTTATTTATGATGGTGTCTGTCCTATAGAATATCTACTATGTCATATGTCAGGCTTCAATTTTGATGTGTTTAAGGTGTTTTTTTTAAACTTTTCATTTACCCATATATGTGTTTTTGTGTGATATCAATAAGTATATGTTTGGATTTCTTTTATTCTGTCTTTATTCTGTTTTCATCTAATGCTTTTCTTAATTTCTGTAACTACTGTAGATTCCCCCCCCCCAAAAAAAGAAATAGTATGTAAATATTCTTAATAAGTTAGAAGGAAAAAAAGTAATTGGATCAAAAAGATCTGAATATAGTCCAAAGACTAATATCCTTTTCTGGACACCACTGTCCTTTGCCAGAGGAAAGTAACAAGGGGATGTAACCTGTTGATTCATCCAGAATTCTCAACAGTTTTTGACAGCAATATTCTTTTGAAGAGATTGTGTGAGTGTGGGGGACGGTAGTACTGCGTTGTTAGCAGCTGATTCTGCTGCTATCTCAAATTATCTCCAGGAAGTACTGGGAATTTTTGCCCAACCTCGTGACATTTGTGTTTTGGGATCCTTTAGTGTTTATTTCTTGTCCTCATGCTCTTTAATATTTGTATGAAATTATTGACTGGCACTTACCATTTTGATTAGAATCACGTAAAGCGTGGAAATGCTCAGCTATTATTTCAGGTAAACTCAGGATTTTTTAAAAACTTACATCTTGAAGGCATTTTTTACTCATGGCAACTGCCTGGACAAGTTCATACAATTTTTCATGGAAAGATTTTTGGAAGTAACTTGCCATGGTCTTTTTCCAGGGGCTCCAGTTGTTTTCATGCCTAAGGAAAAAGTAGAACTAGTCTTTTGGTTTCTAGCCTGCTGCCTTAAACCATTAATTAAAACTGGCTGTCTTTAGTCAATAATATAATTGTTACTGTAGTGAGTGAAATGGGCATTATGATTCATGTGATAACAGCTGCTCACTTTCATTGGCTCCCATTTCCCTTGAACGTCTATTTTGTACAGGAGATTTTAATCTATTAAGCAACTTATAGTAAAGTAATGTCTATTCTTGTATGTTTACATTTGGGTCTTAAAATCACCTTTTGAAGTGGTGCTCTGAACGTGTTCTTGTATGTGATAATATGTTCTATTAATACTTATGTACAGTTGGATTTTCTAATAGTAATATCTTGGAATGATTAACTCCAAGACACCTGACTGACATCAGCTTTTTTATCCTTTTAACACAAGACAAAGCCTCCCTCTCTCTCATATAGATCTGTTAACTTTATTTGGCATTTTAATTTTCTGTATTTCTCTTTTTCTCTCTCTGCCATTTTAGTCGCTGCTTCTTTTAATATCCTGGTTAAATTAATTGTATATATTTTTAGTTCAAGTAACTTTTGCATGTTACTGAGATTAATAAATAAAATTAAAAGTTCTAAAAACAGTGAAGGCATTTCCTAAATTGTTTGGAAAATTTTTTTTTTAAATGTCATTATTTATTTGTTTATCAGATTTAGGTATCACCCACCTCAGTCTCAGAATGACTCTGTTGGCTGTGAGTGGGAATGTTGGTTCCCTTTTTATTTTTCAAACAAGTTATAAGAGCTGGATTTTAGAACAGATTAATAATGCTTTCCTAGCTGTTGGAAACTTGAGATTACAAACTTGCATAAGGCCTCTGTTGTAGGATTGGAGAACTGGGCTCAAAGTGAGCAGAGTCTTAGTTTTGTATGTAGCAATGAGGAATGTGTTTGTGAATGAGATGCATTGCTCAACACTATATTTTCCAATGCAACTCTGTGGTTGTTTGTTATACATGTATACCTTTGTCCCATAACAGTCACAAGAGCAATAGGTGTTATTATGGTTTTCATGCTTGGGAAATGTGAGTCTGTATCACACTGTATTAAACATGCATCTCATTTTGAAGGCTTAAAATAATATACATTTGTTGAGTTAATAGTACTAAATGCCATATTTAATTAATTGATTTTCAGCTTGGAGAAGACTTAGGGATACTGCAATATTTTCATACACACACTTTATCAAAAGAATTAAATAGAACATAAAAACCCACAAACTAATAAGAAGAAAAGAAAAAAGAAGAAAAGCCAAAAGTGCAGAAGAAAAAAACAAAGAAATAGAAGCTTCCAGTTTCTTTTGTAGCAAATTCATATATAATTGCAAAGTTATCTCTTATGATATGATTACAATAAAAAGGTCACTTTTTTGTTATGCATTTTTTCTAATTATCAACACCACAAATTGGAGTTTCCAACTGAGAATGTGAGTTTCTGATGGGGAATTAGGAACGTCTGTGGAGAATTTTGGTGGAATAATGGTATCTGAAAAGTAGCTGAAAACAGGAATGGGGGGGCAAATTCTGGCTGCAATATCCCAAAATCAAAGGGAAATTATGAGATTAATTATGTGTATTTCAGATGGTGGCTCATTCTGGTTTGGCTGCAGAAACCACAAAGTTTTTGTAGTTGGCTCAGGAGTCAAACTTCCAGGAGTTTGGTGAAGGGAGATTTCATCTGTGGCAAAAGATAAAATGCCTTGTGATGAGTTAAATCATCTTCTAGATTACAAAGAAAACTCCAAGAAAAATATTTTGCCTTAGAATTTCAAGAACAATTTGAAAAAAAGTTTAAAATGCAAGAAAGTTTAAAATAGACAAAGAAACAGTCTTTTTTCTTTTTACTTTTTATCCCTTTAAAAAGGGTTTAATTTCAATTTTGCTTGGGTTTAATTTTTCACTAAGCCAGTTGAAGAGGCCAGTCCAGCATGGGGAAGTTTGTTGGAATCTGCATAACAAAAGAGAAGACAAAGAACCAGACTGAGATTGTGAAATGTAGTTCCTATGGAGATGTGATGCTTGCTGTGATTGACATTATTAGGATCTATTAAAATGTAACTGTCAGAAACAAAAATATAGTAAGAGAGGTGGGTTGTCTTTTTATTTTATCTGCTTGTGACATTTCTACTTTTGGATTAAAAATTAGAAAAATGGTTAGAGGGGGCAGGAGAGCAACTAGTGGAAAAATGTTACACAAGATATACTTCAGAATTTTTTGGACCAGATGGGAAACAAATTTGATCAGATGGAAAATAAAATGGAAACTTTTGAAAAAAAAGATGGTTGAAAGATTTATGAAGAAAGGAAATAAGAAGATGTCAAAAAGATTGCAAGTTCTGTGAAGCAAATTCCTGGAGAGATGAAACAAAATTATGGTAGAATGGAAATTTTAGAGGATAACATAAAGGTTCAAGGCAGAGAGTTGGAAAGAGATTTGGATAATCTGGCTTTAATGAAATTAAGGGAGAAAGAACTCTGAAATGAAGAATTGTTCTAGACGTTGCAGATGAAAATAATTGAGAGTGCCTATCAAAGTTTTGGCAAATGTTTTGGATATAGAGGAAAATATGGAAGCTGAAATTGATAAGCTTTCTAGAATAAATTCCAGATTTGCCAGAATGAGGAGTGCCTCTAGGGATATTTTGGTGCATTTTATCAGAAAGCAGATGACATTAAATTGTACAGCAAAATTTTAATACAAGATTGAAAATGGAAAATTCATATATTCTGTAAGAGATTCCAATTGGAATTCTCTGTAAAAGAAAAGAATATCTCTTCCAGGCTGAAAAATAAAAAAAAAATCCCAGTCTGATAGGATAAATTGGAAGGGATGATTTTTAGTTTTAAACAGCAAAAAATTAAGCTGAATTTAAACTGAATTCAGGAACTTGAAAAAGTTTTCATAGGATGGACATACCGCAAGTGTTTCTTTTTTTTAATTGTTAGTATCTTATGAATACAGGTTTTAACTGCCTAGGATTCCAGCTGGATCATTTGGCTTACATTTTTACTATTATTTCTACATGGAACTTAATTCTTGTTAAAACTTTATAGGCACAGTTTAAAAGTTATTGAAGTGTTAGCCACCCAAAGTTGTTTGCTGCAATGGGCAGTTATAGAAATCAAATAAATAAACAAACAAACAAACAAACAAATAAATAAAATTATTATCTTGGCAGGTAAATAGCTTTGGTTTTACAGAAGAACAATCATAAATTAATATTTTTAATTATTTAAATTTTAAATTGTGTAATTGTATATAGTATATAATTGTTGCTATGAAGGAATTCTAATATTTTTTGGGAGGAAATGTAGCTTGATTGCTAATCCCATCAGCATCTGGGATGATCCCAGTTTGAGAATTGCAGGGTGTTTTATTCTGGAATTTATGGACTAAAAATGGAACTTCTTTATAGCAGTTACAAACAAACTTATTATCCCCCCTCCCTCTTAGATTATGTTACATGGTTCCTTCTTTGCATGTTCAACCCTTTTTAATTAGCAAATTCATTCACTTTTTTCCATTTTCAGCAAAAAGTCTGAAAATTTATTATGATTGTGAAAGTTGCTCAAGTCCTTGCTTATTGTTAATGCAGCACTTGGGCAAAGAAATTATCTGTCAAAACTAACATTTTCCACACTTTTCTCTGGACTCTGTTAATCAATGTGCTTAACTGCAAGTGAGTTTGAATAATATGAAACTGAAATTGTATATATGTATTACAGTTAATTAAATTTCTATCCCATCACCATTAAAAGCAATTCCATAAACGTGTTTGACCATGTGTATGTATGACAGAAAGACAGAGACATCTAAATCCATTAAACCTTTTGTTTAAAGTTTTGTGCTCCATATATTAGACATTACCTGAGTTTTCAGGAAAAGTCCAGGAGAAAGAGAAACTTGTGCTTGAATATGGGGAAGAGGGTGAGAACAAAGTACTACTTCTACTTAGTACGCATAATTATGAATAGAACTTTGATCTTGAAAAATGTCACAACTAATTTCCACTTTCTCATAAACAATATTGCTTGCAGATCTCTATCATGAATAATGTTGCTTGTTTCCCCAATTTCATTTGAATGCTGTCTACAGTATTCAGCTCTTTAATATGTTTTCTTTACATTTCTTGTTGTCACGAACAGTTCTATTTTTAAAGTGCATTTAATAGTCTTGAGATTAAATGTTTTAGGGTTATGTTCAGGATTTACAGTGTCTCTAAAACACAACAATTTTCTCTTTACTAAACTATTTAAAATGATGTGTGCTAGGATGAAAAGGGATAATGAATGACTTTTTCACACTAGAGAACTGTAAAAGACATGTTTTGGTCTACTTATTTATCAGTAATGTGTTATTAAATTAATTTTATAAAATGAATGCATGATAAAAAAATATTAGCACAAAGACCAGCTCTTCCCCACTTCTGCAATCTTTACTACACTTTTGTGACTAATAGTTTGTGTTCCGTCCAGAAAAGAAGCGCGTGAGACCGGGTTCCAATTAACAACTCTTTATTCGTTTAACAGCAACAGTAACGGAACATTGGCTCAAGCCACGGCAGCCCTTTATATGGAGGCTTGCCTGCCGGCTTGTAGCGCCGCTTTAGCCCAAAAACATCAATTTAATCTTGCAGCCTTTGAGCGCTTCTTGGATGGTTCCTAATGAACCAATCCACTATTGGCCTTCTTTGGCCAATCAGAATTGACTACTTGGAACCTTCCAAGTATACAGAAACACCCTCCCCCTTTAGTTCATCCTACCGGAGTGACGTCGCGCAGGTTAGGTGGGGCTTTTTCTGGTCCTAGTTTGACCACTGCGCGGCTCATTCTCGCCTAGGACTTCAACGGTTCGGTCGGGATCGTTGTCTCTCCGCTTTTCTCCATAGAACCGCCTGGAAGGGTGAGTCAGCACTGCTGCTCCCGCCTGAGTTTCTCAGGCCGGTCAAAGTGTTCTGCCGCTCCCTCCCGGTTCAACTGGGCTGGTTCAGCTGGCCTGGCTGGGCACCTTCCAGGTCGGCTTCCCTTTCGCCAGCACTTCTTCCAATGGTCTCATCTAACCGTAAGTGCTCTTTTTGTGGTTAGATTTTCTGGTTGTGATTTTAATGGTTCATTTTCACACCCTTTTTTATTTATTTGTATTCCCCCCCCCTTGGTTTTTTTTTTGTCAAAATTTATTATTTGAGGTTGCATGGTTGTTTTGCGCTCGATGTTGCAGGAACGAAGCTGGTCTATGTGCCGCTTCCACTCTCTTCCATTGTCCACAGTTAGTCGGTAGGAACCGGGGCCTGTTACTTGTGTGATTGTGGCTGGAAGCCAAAGAGGGCCCCCGGATAAAATTCTTTGCATAGACCAGTTCGCCGATTCCAAAGTGCGGGTATCAGCTGAAGAGTCGGGGGGTTTCTCGCAAGTATAATTGGGTGCAACCTATCTAAATGGATCTGAGTTTTCTTCCCCATTAATAATTCTGCCAGGCTCTTGTTTGTTGTGCTACTGGGATGATGTGTTGGAGTATAAGTAAGTGGTTTAGCTTGTCTTGGACATCCCCATGGTCCATTTTCTCAAGGCCTTCTTTTGTGAACCGGACGCATTCACTTGGCCCTACCATTCATCGCCAGGTGGACCGGCATGGTTAGTGCAGCGTATACCCAAAGAGGCTAATATTGTTCGAATTGTATTGCTGTTAGTTGTGGCCCATTGTCAGATACCAACAAATCAGGTAAAACCATGAGTTGCAAATAATTTGTTTAGGTGTTTATAACAGGCGTCGGTTGTTGTGGAGACATTTAAGATGACTTCAAGCCGTCCGAAATATGCGATCCACAGACTATTAGAGAATGTATGCCCCGAGTGGTTCTGCAAAATCAAATATGGATTCGGAGACCAAGGGCCTCGTGGGGTTCTCCCAAATCCCGTATGGGAGTGTGTGGTTTGGGTTAGCTCTCTGAGCACTTGTGCGTGTTGCCAAACCCAGCATTCATATGTCCTTGTCTAACCAGGCCCACCAAGACATAGCTCCTGCCAGGCTTTCATTTTACCTATGCCTGGTGCGCCCTCAATGTAAAACATGCCATAACACCTCTTCTGTGTAGTTGGATGAATCACGCACCCGATCGTCGCCCACAACAAACAGCTCCTTTTAGTATTGACCGGTTCAGGTTTGTCTAGTCCGGGAAAGTTTAAAGTTTTCAGTCTTAGCCCTTCCCGGCCAGCCTTTACCTACCCAAGTCAAAAACCGGGCAGTCAATGAGTCTTATTGCCTGGCCTGCACATCATCCCGCAGTCAAGGAAGGTTCAGGCAGGTTTCTAGTTTGTAGGTGGCGATTGGCTGACCGGTTGTCTTCCTAAGGATTTGTAATGGTGTGCTTAATGTAGTGCTGGCGCATGGCTGATTTTGTTCCTGGGTCGATGCCAGCAATGTATGATAATAGGCGGGCCAGGAATTCTGACCACCCTAGTCATCCGTAGGGAGTAGATGGTCTTCGGTGTGTGGTTGTACCAGCCAAGAGAACACCTGAGTAATGGTTTATGTGCCAGTACAATGGGAATGTTCTACCGTATAGGTATTCATGAAAGCGTTTTACTCTGGTGACGATTGCGTTAAGGTTCTCGTCTAGTTGGCTATAGTTAGCAATTCCGCTTGGAGACTTTTCACATAAAGACAGCGTTGCGCTCTCTCCGTCAGGTAGCTCAGGATGAGCAGCCGACTCGAAGGTGGTGAGGGGCGTTGTGCAGGTGATCGTCAAGGGTTAAGAGTTATTACTAAACCCTAATAAAGATGGTGTTGAGGTTATCAGTCTTTGTATAGATTTTGAAAGGCTTTTTTTCTTTGTGGACCCAGTCCAAGACAGTTTCTTATCTAGCAAACGTGGCCAATTGTGTCCTGCTAATTGTTGCTTTGGTGGGGGAGAGATCATTATAAAATTTGGACTCAGACCCAGAAGCCTGTAAGTCCGTTGTTATTTCTAGGTCTGGGTGTGTCTTTTAATTGCTTTGACTTTTTTTTCCTGTTGGTGGAATACCTGTTCGCAATCAAAATATACTAAAAATTCGACTCGCGGTCAGTGGCCAGGGCAAGCATTTTTCTTTTTAAGCTTTCAGGCCAGATTCTCTGAATTTCGTTAGGCACTTCCCTTAGTCTAGCTCTAATTGGTCGCGTTTTTCAACTGAAATCTAGGACGGTCATCAAAGTATGGTAACGACCCCTTTATTCCGTTTAATGGTTCATGAGGCTTTGGAAGACGCCTGGGCAACGCTCACTCCGAATGAAGTCTGTTAATTTGACGCCCTTCTATGCATTACATGTTTGTGCCTCGCCGTTATGGTCTACTGAAGTGCCTATACGCCTGGGCAAAAGCGAGTTTAGCAAAAAATTTTCCTCCCCCAGTGAGTGCAGTAATGGCTGCACAGACTGGTACCGGTTGACGTGTGGGCACTTTGCTGTAGCGCATGGTTCAGGTAGTCTTGTAGTCTCCAACAGATGTGCACAGACCCATCTGGTTTACAGGTGTTACTATTGGTGTCTCCCACCCGGCGTGGTCAATTGATTCTATGACCCCTGGTGCAATCAATTATTTAATTGCTCATCTATTTTGGGTTTAATGCAAAGGGACCGTCTGGCTTTTAGTCTTCTCAGTGCTATTTGGGGATCTAGGCTAAGGATATTGGGGTTCCCTACCTGCCGCAAGAGTTCCCTCGAAGACGTCCTGGAATTTGTGTAGCAGGTTCTCTTCCAATTGTTCGCGACTATTTGGTCCACTCCGGTCATCCCGATGCCCAATTGCTGCGAACCATTCGATGCCCAGAAGGCTGGG
Source organism: Laticauda laticaudata (assembly GCA_004320025.1). Lineage (NCBI taxonomy): Eukaryota > Metazoa > Chordata > Lepidosauria > Squamata > Elapidae > Laticauda > Laticauda laticaudata. Next base: position 20,669 of record BHFT01014400.1, on the reverse strand, counting down.
ACGGTCTCGTCGACTATAGTCAATGGCAGGACTTCAGCGTGTTGTTTGTAAGTTACTTTGAAGTGCCCCAGACTACCACAGAATCCTATTTCCCTGGTAGTCTTTGAGAATTAATTTTTGTTTTTTGTAGTCGTTTTGTCTGAATGTTTAGAATCAGCACGTCTAATTGTTTCAAGACACCATTGATAGAAAAGATCCTGAGTTACCTCCACTCTCACAAGGCTTCCTTTCAATCGACACTACAATTCTGACTTTTTTTCCGCTTTCCATCTGTGCACTCCTATAATGACAGTCTGATGTGTGTTTTCTCGGTTGCTGGTTCCCTTGCTTTGCTCCTATTTTCTGTGCTTGCCTTGAGTCAGTTCTTGGTAAGAATTACCTTGTCATGCTTAGGCTGCTGTTTCTTTGATTTCGGCAGACTCTTTCGATATTGCCCCTCTTTTTTAAGCCTGACAGCATGCATCAAGGAACCTGCACTCAGCTCGGGGGTGGTTTCCTCCGCAACCAGCGCATTCCGCCAATTTTTCTTCCTTTCGCTCCTTTTTTGGTTTGCGTAAAGTTGTGGACCTCATCGTCATCTTCATCAGTGTCTGATGACTCGTCTAGGTCTTCGTGTGTTGTTGCTGTGGCAGCTTGCTTCTCCCTCCACCTGAGATTTTTTATTTTGGAAGGGTTGTCGTGTCAGCACTGGCGTTCATCATCTTCATGTGGCCGCTGATTTCTTTGCGGCTTCACGCAGTTGCTTCCGCTTATTGCCTCTGCCACCATTATGTTAGGTCTGTTTAAGAGTTGATTTGAAGGGTAGAGTCCCTAAGACCTAACACAACACGATCTTCGCATTGCCTCATCCATAATTTGGAATTCACAGTCTCCTCCAATATGCGCAGAGCTGCACAAAATCAGCAATGTTTCGTCTTCCTCTGGTCTCTCTTATAAAATTCATGTCGTCTTGATGAAATTTGAGACAACCGGCGCATTGTGAGCTTTCAGCATTTGGTTAAGCTCAGACAGGTATCTGTTTCACGTCTCTGTTGCTTCGCCAATGCCTTCGCCTCTTAAATAACGGCTGGCCCACAATGTGTTAGGAAGACAGCCCTCTTTTGCTGATCGGAAATTCTTTCCATTTTGTTGCTCTCCAGAAGACACCAGGAAGATCATATAAGACTCCAATCTTCTTCATTGGGATTGAATTGCGGCGGGCGCCATTATTACCAGCCATCTCGTCTAGGCGTGGTTGTTTTCTCTCCGCCGCGTTGTTCAGTCTCCGTTTCAGGACGATCCCATCCTCGTCGCCAGTGTTCCGTCGAAAAGAAGCACGTTAGACCGGGTTCCACTAAGCAACTTTATTCGTTCCAAGCAACAGTAACGACATTGGCCATAGCCGCGGCACCCCTTATATAGAAGGCTTGCCTGTCGCTTGTAGCAAATGAATCAATTTAATCTTGCAGCCTTTGAGCAGCTTCTTGATTGGTTTCCTAATAGAACCAATCCACTACTGGCCTTTTTTGGCCAATCAGAATTGACTACTTGGAACCTTCCAAGTTATACAGAACAGTTTGGGATTGGAGGAATAGATAAGGAAAACATTTTTAAAGTACCACCAAAGAAGCAAGCAAAATTAAATATGTCTCAGATTTTTGCAAAGAATTCCAAGATATGCATATAAACATTTAAGGCATCGTTTATTATTTAGCAATATTTTCTGTAGGACCAATCTTGTGCAATTTAGACTTTTAAATTTTGGCTCTGTTTTCTGTCTTTTACTTGGGAAAGTACCTGGCTGGTGAACAGCTGCAAGAAACAACAGGTGTGCCATGTAGTCTAAATTTAGGGAAATGAAGTACAGCTGTTAAATCATTTTAATGTAAGTAACCTGTACTGGCTGTGTTTTCACACAAATTGAGAATGAACAGTTTGCTGGTACTTTGTAACTGTTGTGTTATCTGTCTGGCCCAAAGATTTGATTGTCTAACATATAGTTTTTAGTCCATGGACTATTTTATCATCATATGTGATTCAGGAACTCTGCTATGTTCTTCCTTTAACAAAAGAGAGTCAGAAGCCATGATTCTTGGCTTTCAACTATACCTATAGCTAATTCAGAATAAAACAAGTCAGGAGTTTCTGATTTTTATGAAACAAGAAGTAAATTGCAAATGGAATCATCCAAGTGTGATAGCTGCAGATTCTGATAGAAGTAGTGAGGTACGAATAATATCTGGTATCTTATTCTTCTTGTATAAAGCAGAAAGCTGAAGAATTTATTGTTGCATGTAAATTCTACTTTGTTTAATCATGTTTAATAGGCATGCTTTTACAACTTGCATAAATTGGTATCTATTTCATAAAGAATTGAGAAATATGATCTGTTCTTTTGTCCATGCTCTGAAACATACCCAACATGCATTTTCATTGCAATAATCTGTTTTCATTACAAACTTGTGCTTTTATTTTGATACCCCCGTTAGCCCTAAACATCATAGCCGATGGCAAGGGATCATAGAAGTTGTTTTTTGAAGAATAAAGTTTCCCTCTGTAGTTTAATTTATTCCCAAGTTCCCAATTACCTATATATTTTTGAAAGAGTAATATTATTTTAGTGTATTTTAGGAACTCAGAATTTGCAAAGATAGAGAAGTATGATATGTATATTCCAATCTAGGTTTGTTAGCTCCCATATCACTGAGAATAAATGAATGAATGAATGAATGAATGAATGAATGAATGAATGAATGAATGAATGAATGTCTGAGGTAAACCAGGAGAGCATAGGAACTTCTTCAGGTTTGTGAGATAATCTTCACCAGTTGGGCTTTCTATTAAAAGCATGTTATTGGCCATAACTATTGTAGCAGCTATTTTGAAAATAGTTAATTCTCTATGTTAGCCATTTTGTAAAAATATCCAGAAGTTCATTTCAAAATTCCAAATGTGCTACTCCATATTTTTGGAAATACTGGCCATATTATTAAGATACCTGCATTCTGAAATTCCTCATAATAGTACTGAATTGAAATTAGCTACAGAAATTCATTATTTAGAAGAAATACTGTGTTGCTTTTGGTGGAATGAGGAAGGGCAAAACTGTGATAATTTTGGTCTTCAGATTTGTAGAATTTTACCACAGGCACTGTTACCTGAAGTAGAAAGTTTGTTGTTCCCTTTTCAGTGTACAGTTCACAACCTGAATGCCTCATCTTTTACTACATATTATAATGTGATCCAAGAAAACCATTATGTACTGAATTCATTACATTTGTGGATAGAGAAAGGGAAATGTAAACTCAAGAAATAAAAGCAGAGCAGTACTACTGGGATACAAAGGTAGTTTTGAGCATAAGCTTGCTCCAGTGAGGCATGGCAAACAATAACAGAGAGGCAGTCTTCTTAAATATCAATAGCTTATACTTTTCTTTGTCTATGAAAAATTTCTAGTTAGCTATATGAAATGATATTTGTCCCTTATAGTTAAGAGACATATAGTTAAGATATGTTTGGGACCTTATTCAAAGCTTAGTTCTGCCCCAGATTGTACCAGGGCACAGTGCTAAAGCTTTTTTTAGGAATTGTGATGGACATTTGTATGTATGTTCATTTATGACTCTCTAGAATAAAGATCTGGGACTAAATTTGTGTTGAGATTTCCAGGACTACCGTAAATAAGTCACTCATTATTCTTCAAATGTTTCTGAGCCTCCCCGGGACTGGGAAGTGAGGACTGGGAGGTGAGGACCTTTTCCACATTAACATTTAACTCTTAGTTGTTTAATCAAAGGACCTATGTAGATTCATTTTTTAATTAATACTCAAACATAAAAGAGTAGAAGTGATGTGGGTAACAACACATTGGGTTCAATTAAAAAGTATAAGTGCTTTTGACTGTTTCCCATAAAAGAGTCAGTATTTTTGTGCTGCCTTTGCTGTCATGTAAACAGACCTCTCAGCTAAAGCTGGAAATGGGACACACAGCAGCATAGCTGTCAGGATGCCACATCTATGCAGAAAGAAGAGCACAGAATTAGGGCGCTGCAGCAGCTTGTTCTTATCATCACAAAGGAAATTATTTTTCTTCTTTAGAGAGGAAGAATCTGAGCACATGCAAATAGAGGGAGGAGGGCTGTTTAGAAAAGAAGAAATGTTGGAATGACTTCTCGATTTTTCAGAGTACATTTACAGATATAACCATTCATTTAGTGACTGTTAGAAGTTACAAGTTAGCTACATCTGATCCTTGCACTTACAACAATTGTGGCATCCCCATACTAGCATGATTAAAAATTCAGGTACTTGGCAACTGGTATATATTTATGACAATTGCAGGATCTCATGATCATGTGATTACCATTTGCAATCTTTCTAGCTGGCTTCTGACAAGTAAACCAATACAGGTAGCTGGATTCACTTAATAATTGCATGACTCACTTAACTAGAGATGGCTGCAACACCTGAAATTTCTTGTTGAAGGAAATGCAGAGTTAATCCATAGTCCCCAAGCAAGATCCTGTGGGAAATTCAGTTCAATTCAATTCATTACAGTCAAAGATCAGTACAAATCAGTACCAATAATGAATAAAATTTATGATAGAGTTAAAGTATATTTGTAAAGTAATCGAACTAGCATCTAATATGCATCTAATATATGAAATCCAGGATGTAGCCTATATTGAATTATAAACACTAAAATATATTAAATATGGTATCTAAAATTACAATAAAGTAAACCTATTAATGTCACTGAAGTGGTAATATCTAAAATTTTAATTAATTATAGATACAAGATATGCATGTGGGAACCCTGTGAGAAGTTATCAGAAAACCAAGCAAGATATTTTATTCGACAGCACTGAAAAGGGAGTGACTTTTGTGGCATTGTGTTTTCTGTTTTTAGAACAATTTGGAATTTTTTGTTTTGCTTTTTGGGTGATTTTAATTTTTTCTCACTGAGCTGCCACCTTCTTCTGTGGCACACAATATTTTTGGGAAGGTATTTTGCTTTGAAACAAGAGAATAGCTATTTGGTTGCTAATAGTTACATAGATCTATGAGTAGGTGCCAGTCACAGAAAGCTGTCATCTTAAAGCAAGTTATAGAAAGAGAGCTTTAGTGGGTAATTTTATCATAAAAAGCTGTAAAGAAAGCCAAGCTTTCTTTAAGAGAGAACCTAATAAATGAAATTTCAGGTGGTAAGATAGGTGACTTAAGCAACAGCTAAGATGGCCAATTTTGCTCCTGTTTCTAAAAGTAAATAATCTAATAATCTACATAAGCAATTGCAATAAATAGCCAGTGGTAGAAAGCTAGTAGCTATATAAGTGCTCTCTGTTATATTGCAATGAATCTCTGCTGGACAGAAATCACTAGTTCTTATTAGAAAAACTGAGGTAGTTGGTGGTGGGTGAGAACTTTAGGAACATGACAGAAGGTCTTGATCCAAGGGTAACAATTCTTCTAATCTCAAGGAAAAAAGAATGATGTATTCTGAGGAAAGAGGACTATTTTCCTCTAAAAGAATAAATGTCTTTGTGAAATTAGCAGATCCTTTTCCAGCAATGTACCTGAAAATCAAGAATGTTCAGGCACGAGAGGTTTAGGTTGTTGGGTTTATAGCAGGTATATGAATTTCCTGCAAATTGCCTGTTGATGTTGCCTGTTGTGAGCATGAACGAGTGTCTAGATCAGTGGCCCTCAACCTTTTGGGCACCAAAGACTGGTACATAGAGAAAGATTTTTCTGCCAACCAGAGGGGGCGTAGTTTTGCATACTGCCTGCATCCCACAGATGGGGCTTTGCTTGTTTGCACGGCCCAATTGCTGGCATGCCATGGACTGGTACCGAACTACAGATCAGGGATTGGGGACTCCTTATGTAGATAAGTGCAGTAAATACTTGTGCATATGGATATAAGGGGTTTTGGGAGATAAACTTGTTTTGGCTCTGCACATCAGATTGAGGAACTTGTAAGGCAGTTTCTCCAGAGTAATTTTTTCTTAAAATACCTGCTTTAGCAAGCAAAAATGCAAGCATTAGTTCTGCCCCCAGCTACTGAAAGTATAGTGTGACCTGATGAGTGCAGTAAAAAATGGAAATACAATTGTCATTTTAGATCAGATTATATTATTCAGCATCCTGTCTCCAGTAGTGGCAATGAGATGTCTCTGGGAAGTTTCCTAGCTAAGCATTATGAAAGATAAAGCTGGATTGTCTTTGAATGTGGAACTTCTGTTTTTAGCTCTATGGAACGACAGCAGCTACTCTTACTCCTCTTATTGTCACTAATTTGGATACTTAAGTCTGCGAAGTTGAGCTTATTCTTGCTTATGTTTATATGTTTTCTCCTCTTTTTAATCAGATCTGAAAACACTTCCATGCAGTCTTACATTCTGAGAAGCTCCTTTGGGTGAAGGGACTGTTTCAGAACAGATAAAGAGAAGCAGCTCTTCAGAATGTCTTTAAAATGTGCCATGCTGTCCACCCTTTTTTTCTCTTCTCTCAAAACAAGAGTGAGCTCAGTTGGCACAAGCTTTTGGTTGTTATGAATAAGAGGCAATTATGATGAAGCAAGTTTGCTTTAGACTTCAAACACCAGGGAGTTAATTTGCTGTAGCCTGATTGAAAACACAAATAAAACATTTGTAAATGCTTGCCCTGGGATAGAGAAAATCCAGCCGGCATGCAAGATGCTTTTTAACTATGCAGATGTTCAGGCACAGTTCCCTTCTCCTTCAGGTATTTGACTATGCTAAATGTGTCAGCTGTCTTTAGAACTGCCATTTAATAGTTCACACACTGGACTGGTAGTCATCAGTGCTGGTGGACACCCACCTGGACAGGGCTGCCATATGCTGAGATCTTGCATCTATTTTGTTCCATAAATTGCTCCAGAGGATTGAGATGGACAATAGAAATGAGAAAAACAGATAATGGGCCTAGAAAGATATGTACATGCAACCTTTCCCCAACAAATAATGTGAAATAGTTACAGGCATAGAAACCTATGCTGAAACCTATTTCTTCTTCCATTCTCTAGAGGATTGTGCACATTAGATTTTCACAGCTCCTGTTTCCCTGACTAGATACTTGGGACAGCTAGAAGGATAATGCAGAACCCTAATCACTAGCCAAAGAGGGATGAAATATCAAAATCCTGGGCAATGCTGGTGGCCAAGCTGAAGATAACTGAAACCATTGGATTTTCCTCTAAGGAAAACTAAAAGTCGATGTAGAAATCACTGCACACCATTTTGCTTACCTTCTCCAGCTGAAACCATGGAGACTACCTTCAAATGTTATGTCACATTTTTTCTGAAGGACTTTAATATGAATAAGTTAAGAGAAGAGGTTATCTTTAAAATATTTTCTCCATGTTCTTATATTCTCCTGCCTGATGTGGCCCTGCCATTCTGATCTTTGCACTGTAACACAGATGGCTGAATCCCACGATCTCATGCATAAAAAATGGGTTTAACACCTTTAGGCTTTCTAGGCAACTTGTTTAAAAAACAAACCAGTAAGTTGATGCTAGTTGTTGGAGAATCCTCTTTGTGGCATTTTCTTGAGACATTTCCTTGTGAAAGTCTGGCAGGAGCTCAGAACTGTTGACCTAGTAAGCCTGCAGAGAGCTTTGCAGGGTTGGTAGCATGCTTCACAAAGTCACAGCAGGACTGCAAGTAAATGAAATTCATTTTCTTACAGTTCCTTAATCTGCTGGGAGGGAGGCTTAAGACAACAAGTTACTTGTTATACAGGGTCAATAGGCATGGTAGACTTTTCCTCAAATGTAAAAAAAACCATGAGATGGAACATCAACCTTTCCTCTTCATTTTAGAACAATTCAACCTAACATTTTTTTTATGGGACGATGCCGGTAATGGTTGAATACTTTTCTTATAGCCTTTTAATTCAGTTCAAAAACTTTGCTGCCTTATACAATTAACATTGACATATTTTACAAAAGCAATTTCAATTAAAGAAGCCAGCTTGGTAAGATGCTGAAAAATCTTAATGCTGCTCATGCTTGGTTTGCTTTATTGTTTGGTCAGAGGAACACTTCAGCTTAATGGTATTAAAATATCCAAGATGGAAGTGTTTTAATAGTCTTATAAAGTGAGTCGTAGAAGGAATTGTATTTATCCTGCCTTGTCAAGGAAGGCTGAAAGTGATACAAATGTTTGCCAGCAGATAGTCCTAAAAGCTTTTAACAGCTTTAAAGTAATTGAATGTATAAAAGTCTTTATCATGTGAGAAGCTCACCAAATTTTAACCCCCCCCCAATACCTTTCTGTATTCCTTGTTTGAAAACCAGCAATTTAAACAGGATGTCTACTCCCATCTCTTTCCATTGTATTTTGGGACAGTATGATCAGGCATTGATAATTCACATTTTCATTTAATGAAGAAAGCAGTTTGTGCAGAAATAAATTCTAAGATGTTACAATAGTACCTCAATACTCAACCTTAATTTGTTCCGGGAGGCGCAATGAGTACCAAAAATGATAAGGACTAAGTATATTTTTCCCATAAGGAATAGTATGGTGAGCCACAAGGCAGCTGACACCAACCAATTCTAGCTTGTGGGTTGAGTACCAAACAAACGATGAGTACCAGGACAAAATGTTCATGTCAAAATGCATTTGAATACCAAATCTGATGAGCTTCAAAACAGTTGAGCACCAAGGTACCAGTGTATTTGAACAATTCTTCCAATGTACAACAGTACTTACTTCACTTGTTACCGCACAATTGTTTGATGTCACATTACTGCTAGTTTCCACACATACAATATTTTTATAGTCCATATGAATTCACAGTGATCTGCAGAGGCAAACTCTTTCTGCTGGCTTGATGTATATTTTTTCATGTGGGTTTTTGTTGAAAAGAGCCTTAAATACTGGCAATAACAGGCAGTCCTCAATTAACATCAGCAATGGAGCCTAGAATTTCTATCCTATGTTATTACAATTGTAAATTGAGGGACCACCTAACTGATCCAATTTTATGACTTTTTTTTGCCATGGTCATTAGGTGAACACAGCAGTTGTTAAGGAAACCTGTTGTCTGCAATGAGTGTTTTTTGCTAGAAGCCAGAAGTAAAAGTTAGTTTCCAGCAAAAGAAAAACATATAAATTTCTGTCACGTGACCTCGAGGTACTGCAAACAGCCGTAAATGCATACTGGTTGCCTCGCACTCAAAATGTGATTATGTGACTGTGGGGAGGGATTGCCACCCAAACTTTGAATCAGGATTATACATACCATTTTGGGTGTCTGTCAGAACTTCAAACCGTTGTTAACCAACCAGTAATAAGCTGAGGATAACCTGTTCTTGGATACTTCCTAAGTATCTAAGAAAGTTTCCCTGCTGGTTTGATCTATCTACTGTATAGCAAAGGATGGCAACATCTGAGGAACTGTTGTTGTCTTTAGAAGTTTTTAGACTCTTCTAAGATTGTATAGCTATTTGTTCAATATGGAGTATGCATGGGGAACACTCCATATGTGCACTTGAAACGTTGCTAACCTACATCCCTCTGCATCTCTTCTTTTGCTACTGTGAAGCATCAAATTTGCAGGAACTCAAACCTCTGGTGATGGGAGTTATCGTAGACTCTGCAGGGAGTGGCTGAGGGTCAAGGGTTCCCCCCTTCCCAAATTGTAATATTAGAACTCTTCTAATAAATCAATTATCATTGATTTATATAATTTATAATATAAATTATAAATTGATAATTTATTTTATCAATTCCATCCATCCCCTTTTAATATGGCCTGTGATTTTGTTATGGTTAGGGACATGCAAAAACTAAATATACTACTACTTTTTTGAAATTCAACATTAAACTATATATATTACAGGGATTTTCACATGGAGCTTGCACAGGCAGAGCAAGAAAGCAAAGACAGGAACACGTTTTGACAGCATTTTCACTTTGCCTGAACAAGCCCAATCAGGTTTAAAAAATCTTTGTCTCACCCCCCCCCCCAAACNNCCCCCCCCCCCCCCCCCCCAAACTGCTCATATCTCCATAGGGGCTCATAATCCACAGTTTGAGAACCCCTCAGATCAGGTAAGTCCTGTAGCTCAAAGATAAATGAGTAACTTGTTTGCTATCCTGTGATTAAGCAGGATGATGGAACGATGCCCTATAAAGGACTGCTAGTGCAATACTTGTGGCTGGAGATTAAAGATGTGGATATGTTTTTGTTGAAAATTTCATTCTGCATTTGCAAGAATTTGGTTGGTGTGGTTCAATCTCCACCATTTTAGCTTTCTTTGGAAGCAGCAAGGGCAGCTTGACTGGCCCAGTTTATGGATATGTTGTAAGATTATTTATTGCTTGAAAACTCATCTAGGGATTATTATGGTATTGTTCCATGGGAATGCTGAATTTCCACAAGCTGTTGTGGAATATGAGAAGGAAATCACTTTATAGGTTTTCTGTGGGCATCTGAATGACCAATATGGGATTTGGGTTAGATTCTTATGCTAGTGATACTGAGTGAGTGAGATTTCATTTAGCAATCTATGCTGTCATTTGGATGTGCTTTTTGGGGTAGGGGGTGGAGTGGGCTTCAAACTTTGATTTTGTGTTGATTTTCTTGACTGTCAGAAAAACGTTTGAAGATAATATTTGTATGTAGGGAAAATCTCTTGAACATAATTGGCTAGAGAAAGGACACCTCCAGGCAAAGTTTTAAGACTAACATGAACACTGGGACATGCTATGAGATATAATTAACCTGATGTATTGCATCTGTTTAAATCTATTTAAAAAAAATCCCTTTGGATTGCTTCATGTTTTGTTTTTAACTCTTTAAGGTATGCTTTGTATAGACACTCTTCTTCAGCTAATTTCAACTAAGCTGAAATTTACTTTTGAATATGGCACAGCCATTTAAAATTCTTTATTGCATGCTAATCTGAAACTGGTATAATCAATTGATTGTCTTGTAAAAATGAAGATGCTGCCTCTTTTTATACCTTTTGAAGAAAGGTATAATTCTCAAACATCGGAAATAGTATAGACTGAAACAATTGAATTGTCTTATTTCTGGTGAAAGAAAATTTCCAAAATCAGTGAAGAGATCTCTTAATTCCTGGCCTAGGCCAGAAAAGCTAGTTTTAAGTTATGGCTTGCCATGAGTGGAACCTGTTGAAGTTTCTCATATTTTGAAATATCAGGATGGATCAGAAAAAAAAAGAATAAGCATACAAAACTGGCTTTTGTTGGGCTTCTTCAATAACCATCAAATTCTTGCCATTTTAAAACACTTTTCTTCTATAAGATTTCCCTATGAAAACTCCCTCTTGCTATTTCATGGGTAGAGTTAATAGAACAATAATGAACAACGGAGAAAAGTCTTGCTTTATAATATGTATTAGAAGTTCTAGAAAACCTATTGGAATATCTTAAATTGTAGCAAATGTTGAAAGGTACATGGTCCAAATAATGGAGAAAATTAGCAGCAGCTATATCAGCTGATCTTCATTTCATAATTTATTTAATGTATAGAGTCCTATTAGGAACCTCAAAACTTTTTCTCCCTTGATCTCTATTCCAGATGCTGTTTGGTTTTTCTCCAGCCTATATACCCATATTAACTGCTTTTGGAACACAAGAGTATTAAATTTTAAGAAATAAAATGATGATTTGATGCATGATGCATTAATTTGTTGGCAAAGATTCTATTCATAGCTTAAGTTCCATTGTAAGCATTTTATATTTTTTCCAATTTCCCTTTGGATTAAGTTTTGGTGGCGGTGGTTTTTCTTGCCTCTCCAGCTACACATTTAATTATATACTTGAATGTAGAGTGTCTGTGCTTATGCTTTGGTTAGTATAGGTTCAGGAAGTTATGTAATAATATAATTGATCTGGTATATTTAATGATTAACATACTATTCTATATAATATTATACTCAATAAGCCTAGCTTGTATTCTTGGCTTATCTAATTTGATCTATTTCAGATATGTTCTATGTTAAGATGCTTAATTGAACAGAATAAAACTTTGTACAAATCTTTTTTCATTTCTTAGCTCTAATTATTTCTCATGTGAATACAATGCCAGCGATATACCCTTTAAAAATTCACCAAGGTAGAACAGACCTTTTGTAAAAAACAAAGAAAAGCTAATTGCTGTCATTTCTTTTCCTTATTTGTTTCACCAAAGTTTGTAGCCCTCTCTCTTTAAAACTTCCTTTCTCCTAATATTATGACAACAATCCGAGATTCACTGAGTGCATAAAATTGTTACCCTACTTTGTAGTTAATCTGAATAAAGTCCAATGAGATTAAAAATGATGTTTCTTGAATAGGTATAATCTTCAGGACCCTTTAAAGTAGTTGACAAAATATTTGACACACCCAAGTAATTTTGAGGGTTTTTTCATTGAATGCAGATGAAATATTATATGTGTTCAGAAATTCTACACTCAGAAAGAAGCTTAATTTACTTTGTTGATAGCAGTTGGTAACCAACATTAAAATAAGAATTCTGCTTTTTCACCCCATCCCTATTTAATTCTGAAGACTTTTAATTTAATTTATTTTCTAGTTTTTCCTCTTCCAATTCTACTTCCAGTTGTGAGCTTTTCCTGGAAGGACTGTAGATTAATGCTACAACATGTACTTGCCTACAGAAGATTTTGGGTTCAATCCCTGACACCTACAGGGGCCTTGGAGATTTATGGCCAGTGAATATAAGCAAGACTGAACAAGATGAATCAATTCTGTGACAAAATATAAAACAATTTCCTTTAAAAATGTTGGCTTTCATTCAAAGCCCCCTGGGAATTTCAGCTATTTTTACTTGAAATCTGATCTACTTGTTTATCTGAACCCATGGGTAATCTTAATCTCCTTCTGAACATTCAGATAAATGAAATTAATTTGTAATAGACAGTAAATTCTTGATTACAGTAATTATGTCAGCTAACATGAGAGATTACTAATAGGAGATTATACCAAACTATGGAGGCAACTGTCATTTATTTAATGTATTTGGATACCACCAACCATGGGGCAGGGCTTGTATGATTACTGTTGCCTCAGTAATCTGCAGTTGTCTGCAGTTATCTTCTTATCACTCAATACTTCCTGCTCTCGAGTAACAAAAAGTAGGAAGAATACAAAAAATTGGAACTAGGATAAATTTATTCAAGATGCATGGTTTTTGATAAAGATGATAATTCCAATAAAATATGCTATCAATCCCAGCTACTGTTTGTAGATTTCAAATTCCTGATTCTTTTTCTAACCTTATAGAAATATGGAGGCTGTGAGCCATGATTTGCATAAACAATCAACCTGAAAAAGACCATATGCAAGCCTAGCATGCAGAAAAGAAAGAAATTTAACATAGATTTCAAGTTTGTAATGAAAAAGCAAAATATCTTAATTCTTGATGTACAGATCATTAAAATGAATTCTGGGATGAGTGAGGAGATGGAGGAATGAACAAAATAATTGCAAGCCAATAATGTGAGTTTCAGTTTAAATTCAAATGCCATTATTAAGAAGGGAAGATACTGCATCTTCTAAGTGACATAAAATGATCATAAAGTAATGTTTAGATGAACTGGATAATTGTCAAAATACACAACAAAGATGGTTTTATAAAGTGATACTTCCATGTGTAAAGTTCTTTGATATTAAGCTGGTAATAAAGAGGCTTCTTTCTTCAGGATTTTAGCAAATTATCATGTTTGATTTTATTGTTGGCTGCAGAGTTTTTTTAATGTTTGTTTTTGATCAGAAGTTACAGATTTTGACAGAGAGAGCGATAGTGACATCTGCTCTGTGTTGTAAGGATTTGTGATATAAAATATCTAATCGTAACAGAGGCAGGAAAAGAAATGCTTCTGAACAATGCTTTATCATATTTGTAGAACAAAATGCAGCTGCTCAAAACCTTACAGACTGGATTTCAACACTGTACATGCCTGTCCCCCCCCCCCACCTCTCTCTCACACAGACTTTTTCTCTCTTTCTTTTTGCCTTTCACTTAACACAGCCATAGTTTGGTTAGTTTGTCTTTGTAGCCCATAGATGTTATAATGTTGCTGTTCACCTATGGGACTTTGAGATCCTTTGTATAATTCCTTGGTGCAATACAATTGTAGATATCAACATGAATTATATTGCTCAGATGTTCCATTATTATTATTTTTTTCAAAAACACTCTGTACTAATGACATATGTTGTGGAAAACTGAATTTGTTTCAGGAAATCTGGTCTTAGGTTTCACATCTGCCAAAGACTTGTTGCATAGACTTGAAATAGCCATGGATTTAGAGTTCACCAGATGGCTTTGAAAAAAAGAAGAAATAATTATGGCTCGTTGCATTTATCTGTGGTGAGGCCAAATTCTATAAGATTTTACAGTGCTATAAAGATGGTTATTGTATTAAAGTATGTATTGTATTGTGATGTATTAGAAAATTTCAAATAACTTACAGTAAGTTCACTATGCTTGAATTTTACCATTTTAGTACAGGAAACAGTATTAATATGCCTCTTAAAATCCTCCCACAAGTTTTCATCTCTGCTGAATCACTTAAACCTGTGTCTAGAAGCAGCGGCTTGTAATGACCTTAAGGAAACAAAGACCTTGGCACCACTGATAACACCTAGCAGTGTTATCAATTAGAAAAGGCAGATAATGGAAACATCTTAAGGCAAATGCATAGGCTTTGGGAGGCAAAACAGGTGGATGGCCTGTAGGATGTATTACTAGAGGTTAATTATCTTTTGAATGACAGTTACTGTTATAATCAGATGTGACTGGGCCTTTAGTGGAAATTTTCCAGTTAACCTTGCCAATTATTTTTTTAAAACAAAATTGATCTCCACCAAAAAAGAAAGAAAGCCCTCCTTTTTCTAGAAAGTCTAAATACTATGTCCCAATCCAAGATTTCTTCTTGCCTCGGCAGCACATATCTCCTGACTAGTCATGTTTCCCACAGGCTGTTTGAGAACTTTCTGTTAGATGTGTGTCCAAATGAGCCTTTGGCAATAAATCCGGATTTGGCAATAAATCCGGATTGGGGGAGAGCAGACCGTATATAAAGTTAATATTATGAAGGAAGCATTTCTTCTGTCAATGTAGAACAGATTATGCAGATCAAGGTTTGCCATTGGAGTGCTAACCAGCTAAAGATGCTTTTAGTGTGGCAGGGAGCCTTAGTGCCTCTTTTTGAAACATTGAATTGTGGTGGAGCCTGGGGCTGAATTGCAAGAGGAAGGGGCTCTCTTTCCCAAGAAGTTGAGAGACAAGATCAGCATAGAGTCCTTCGTCTGCAGAGAGAGACCTTTGTCTGCAGAGAGAGAAGAAGTCCTCTGTCTTCAGAGGATTTATCAGAAATTTATCAGAGAGAGCTTTAGTTTGGCAATATTCCTGTCTATGGGCAAACAGGAGTAAATAAACTACTCTAATTATTGTGTTGTAATTCATTGTGTTGTTCTTCATTCCTTGAGCCCAACATGAACCTTTTGACTACTGTTTGGAACCCCTCTATACCAGTGTGACGTGAAGTTGCTACCCCTTGATAAGGGATTCATCATGTGTTGTGTCTCATTATTAATGGAAATGTCACTAACTCTACAGAGCAATCACCAAAACATAGACGAAAGGGAGTTTGTCATCTTGGCCAAAGTTACATTTGAATCAAACTGAAGATAAATTAAAGCATTGGGAATTTGATCCATTGTATAACTAATATGGTCTGCAGCTATGTCCAATTTTATATTGATGCACTTAATAAAATTAGCATATCAAATCTCACAAATGTTGTGGATGGCTGGATGCCAGTTTGACATATTTTATTTACTCTACTGTCCAAAACAAAATATTTCAAATACTGCATAAATGGATAGAAATAATAAGTAATCTGAATACAAAGAATAAGGGTTTTAAAATATTTTTATGATTTTAAAATTACTGTTACATCCCAAGTTGGATGTTAACTTTGAATTCATATAAGTAGAAATATAAAAGGGAGAAAATTAATAAGTTATGTATAATTCTCATGAGTTAAATCATTTCAAAAGCAAATCTCATCAAATATGGAATGTGTATGTTATTATAAAGACAGATAAAATAAATTTCTTCTAGAAGCTGCTTTGTGAAAAATATGAATCACCGTTATACCAGCCTTACAACTAGCTAGAACTGAAGTATGAATAGCCATGGAATTAATTCTGACCTCCTGCTTTTTGCTTGCACTTATGTTAATGTTAGTGTTTATAACTTTAGTCTCAGAAGAGACAAAAATATTTATCTCTAACTCTTTTATCTAGGGGGAAAAAATTCTAAATATTACCCAGTCCATTGCTTTGAATCCTTGGAGAGTCATTCCCTTTCAACAGTCAGTTCCTTATATATGCGTAGGAGGTCTTTATATAAGTATACAGATGGATTAGATTAAAAATAATTTAATTTACATTTCTGATTTTTACAGGACTACAGGAAAACCACAAGTTTGACCTAGCTCTACAGTCTGTCTCTTAAAGCAGATTTTTATAAAGTCAGAACAAGAATGATAGAATTCTATAGCAGGAGAGATTCATGTCCTTTCCAACAATTGCTGAATTATTGTCTCTGAAGACCACTTGGAAATAGGAATTGGATCCAAGATATAGATGCCTGCTTGCTGGCAGCTCCACAACCCGTGGCACAACACACTAATTTTATAGGCCCTATACTATTTGCTACCTATATTTTCAGACATAATTCAAATTGCTGATTTGAATATGTAAAGCTATTTATAGCTTGATAAGTAAGTACCAGTCAAACTCTGAGGAAATCAGGAGATTCAGACAGTTTAAATGAGTATAAAGATTTATTACAAGCTTAAGCTCTGTATAAGAATCTGACCAACTAATGATCAAGAGAAATGAGTGGGAAATAAAAAAAGGTATTCAAGGTGGGCTGGATTTAGATCTCTTGTGGGCACACAGTGACCTGTGATTTATGATGCGTTTTGACTCTTCCCTCAAGCTCAGCCTAGTCATTTCCTACAGTACTTTTAGGACCATCATCTCTAACAAGATTTTACATATCCAAAATATTTCTCTTGGGCCAATCTACAATCATTCCTCATTTTAGATAAGAGAGAGAACTAAACTCTGGAGATGTTTCTCTATGTTTGCTCTTGCTCTGTGAAATGCCCTCTACCTATATATGTTTTTGGCTCCATTGGTAATAGTTTGAGTCTTTCAAAGAGTAGTTAAAATTAACCAGATTCTATGGTATAGAGCCATGTTGACACGGTGATCAAAATGAACTATTGCAGGCTAATTCTGCCGACTGCCAGCAGTTCAATTGCCACCAGCTCAAGGTTGACTCAGCCTTCCATCCTTCTGAGGTCTATAAAATGACCCAGATTGTTGGGGGCAATATGCTGACTCTGTAAAGCACCGTGAAGTGGTATATGTCGAAGTGCTATTTCTATTGCTAATCCTGAATTTTGGAATGTTAATGTGAAGTGTTAGCTAATTTTAATTACCTGATTAATTTCTTATTTTTTGTATCCAAACAATATACTTACATCTTATAATAATACAGTAAAACAATGACCCTTTGAGAGCTGTATGCAAGGATAATAAAGTTGACAATAAAGTTATTTAAAGTCTAATATTTAAAAACAAAACAAAAACCAATGTAGAAATAAAAAGAACAGCGGGCCATAAAGGAATTCAAGATATGGTGTCAAAAACTTACAGTGGTCAGGTTTTACTTTAGTGGATCACATTGGTTGAAGCCAGAGATGGTATTCAGCAGGTTCTGACCAGTTCTGGGGAACCGGTTATCGACATTTTGAGTAGTTCGTAGAACCAGCAAACACCACCTCTGACTGCCCCCATCCCCATTTATTCTGTGCCTCCCGAGTTTCAGCTGATCAGCTGGGTCTTCTTTGTTGTCCTGCACAGGAGAATGGAGCTGGAAAGCAGGTTAATGGCGTGGGGAGGGAATGAGGATTTTGCAGTAACCTTTCCCTGCCACACCCACCAAGACACATCCACCAAGCCTCGCCATGCCCACCAAGCAATGCCCACAGAACTAGTTGTAAAATTTTTTGAATCCCATTACTAGTTGAAGCTACCTTAAAATTCCACACTTACTTAAAAACCTTGATTGTACACTAGATTGAAGCCAATGCAAACAGTTGATTACTGTCTGACAAAATAAGCATTCAGAGTCGTCTTATACAGGTAGTCCTTGACTTACAACATTCATTTTGTATCCATTCAAAGTTATAGCAGGATTGAAAAAAGTGACTTAAGACCATTTTTCACACTTATGACCACTGTAACATCCCTGGGGTCATATGATCAAAATTTAGATGCTTGGCTACTAGCCTGTATTTATGACAGTTACAGTATTCTGGGGTCTTGTGATCACCTTTTGAGAATTTCTAACAAGCAGAGTCAAATGGGGAAGCCAGATTCACTAAACAGCCATGTTACCAACTTAACAACTGCAGTTATTCACTTAACAACTATCATAAAATCGGGCAAAACTTAACAACTGTCTTACTTAGCAATGAAAATTTTGGGCACATTTATGGTTGTAGGTCAAGGATCACCAGTTTAAATCCAGTTCCACTTTGTCCTGTCTTTTCCATGGATTAAACAACAACAGCTTTGTGTTCCTCACTCTCCGTATGAGGCAAAAGTTGGTTACTTAAATATTCAATAATACTTGCCCTTGTATGTATATATATATATGGAAGATGGTTTATATTTTTATGTTATGTTTATGTTTGTTTTAAAATCAATTTAAAAAATTTGAAAAAATAATACTTGCCGTTGGAAAATCTAATTCCAATGTGCATTTCACAAAATCTCAAAATAAGCTGACATTAGTGAAAGGTACTAAGAAAAATAAAAATGTATTCTTTGGATGTGTTGAAAATACATGAAAAGAAAATAATCAGTATACCAACTGCTCAGTGAAGACACTGATGGATATGAAGAACAAGAAAATTTCTTCAGCTATCTTCAAAATAGAAGGATGATGAATGAAACAGCGCACCAGCTGCTTAATAGATATGGCAAAATGCTTGTAAGAAAAGGATAGAACTATTATTTGGCATCCTATCTTTCATATCAAATAGGCATTCTGAAGAACTAGGCTATTGAAAGATTTAGTTCAGTATTTCTCAATCCTGGCAGCTGCCACATCTGTGGATATCAACTCCAGAATACTCATTACTGGCTAGGGAATTCTGAAAATCGAAATCTACATACAAGGGGGGGTACCCAGGAAAATCTGGCTAAAGACTTTTGGTTTTGGGTTTGATTTTTTTAGAGATCCTGGAAATGGGCAAAGTATCCACTGATGGGATAATTGCCTAATATATTAGAAGATGTTCATGCTGTTATTTGTCTCAGTTCTCTTTGCCAAATGCTTTTCTATCTTTTGCCAGAATTGGGGACATTTTTAAAGGGAGTCGTCTTGATCTGAATGACATATCTAACCCTGCTTGTTAGGAATTTGAGTGAGTGTCGGCCTGCTCTTTGCAATGCCTTTCTGATTTGCAGTATACAATGTAAAATGCTATTATTGTACTTTTCAGTCATCTCCTGAGTGCTTGCCCTTCTTAATTTACTATTCCAATTTTCTTTTCATCTGTTCCCTAATCTTCTGAAGTTTGCTCATCTGAAGTCAAATGTATCTATTTTGCTTTCTCAGCAAGTGTCCATTTAAATGCACATTGATCATTGAGGGGTCCTTGGTGCTCTCTGAGCTTGGTTGTTTTCTTGCCATTACCTAATCTAGGTAACATCATCGGTGCTAATAAGGAACACTAATTAGGAACACATTCCCAAATGACACTTCATTTCAACCCTGAGCTATAAACATTCTCCTTTATCAATACTGAGCATTGTTTTTAATCAATTCAATAATTTTTAGCAAAATCAAAAATAAAGGTACATTTTAGGATTGTGTTCAGAATTCTACTCCCCTCAGTTCCTTGAGTAGCTGTTACATGGCACAATCAAGCTTTAAAAAGTTGTGGGTTGTTGTTTTTTTTCGTCAAGTACAGAGTGTGCATTTTCCCAATTATTTGAGAATAAGTGAAACTGCATATTACTATTTCTATCTCGTTTTCAGATGCTTCTGGAAAACAGTAATTTGCCATCTGTAGTTTAGATATTGAGTATAATGGCATTGTCTCTAGTTCTAACTTGCTTGTGGATTGTTATAGATGCCCACAGTGATTTGCTCAGTGTGTTAGTTCTGTGATTAAATTGGCATGTCGTCCTAATCAAACTGGAGAATGGTCTTGTCAATTGGAATGTAACAAGATTCAGCCTTCGGCTTTGTACTCATCAATATTTTTATTAATGGCTTCAGTGGGGAAGTGGAGGAAATACTTTTTAGATCTGTAGTTGGTGCAAAATTGGATGAGAATACTAGTAGTGATAAATAAAATTCAGAAACAGCCTGGTAGGTTACAAGGAGTGGACTGAAAACAACTGAATGTAGTTGAATTAAATAAATAGATTTAACATAGACAAAGTTATCCAGTTAGAAAGCACAAATATATGTTGAAGTATTCCTGGCATGGAAACAATACTTGGGGAAAAACATTGGAATTACAACTGATTACAAACTGAATGTGTGCACCACATAAGGTGGCTGTAAAAAAAAAAAAGGCAAAA
>BHFT01014399.1:0-18581 GCA_004320025.1 Laticauda laticaudata | reverse complement strand
AAAACTCATTTCTGGTGGAGTTTGGGGGAGAGAAAGAAAGACTTTTGCTGCTTTCCTTGCGTACAGCCAAAAGCAGAAGAAGAAAGAAGTGGAAAGGAGCAGTCCAGTGGCCAGGCCAGGCGTGTGGGGTGATCGAAGCAAGTTCCCCCTCTCTGCCCTTTCCCCCCTTCCCTCACTACCTCGTGTTGTTCACAATGCAAGTTTTCAAGCCTTGTGTTACCACGGGCCATGTGAGCAGTGCAGCCTGGATTAATTGCTTTGGGGGTGACATTTCTCTGTGGACCACCCAAATTTTCTCATGGACCACCAGTAGTCGCCGGCGCACTGGTTGGCAAACACTGTGTTATGATGTAACTCACAATATTTCCCAATCTGGCCACAAGGAAGCAAGTCCTCATTATATTGTGGAAACATCATCATGTTTACTGGCAACTGCTGATTCATTTTCTCTCTTTTTTTAAGTATGTGAGAAGCTGTGAAGGCTAAACTGGACCAGGTTGTATTTAAATTCAGAATGTACTCAATTTCCCCTGATCTGAGGAATTCTCATAAATCAAAATTTCTGCTGGAGGGGGGGGTCCATCCATAAGGCAAGGGAACAACGGCAACCGTGTGACCTGTGGACTTCAACTCCCAGAATTCCTGTTGCCTACCTCTGCCATTAGATGTTGAGAGCTCCTGTCACAGTGGTCTGCCATCTTGTGTCATGCCGAATCTACAAAGCTCTTATGCAAATTCATAAGATCTGTATTTAACATCATTTCTATGTGCCATTTCCCCCCAAAATATGACCTACCCTGAAAGTAAGCCCTAGTTTGATTTCTCCATGTGTGCCCAATATAAGCCCTAATTAAGACCCCGTCCACTACAGAGTGCATGGGTAAAAACTAAGCTAGGGTGGGGAAGGGGAGGTGGAGCTGACCTACTATTTACCTTTGGACAGTTGTAGCCAGGCCTCGCACACCCCGACACCTGCCTTGCAGGGCCAATTCTTCTGCAGTCGACAAGGCTGGCAAGGCTCCCCTGAAGGCCTCTGTAGCTATAACAAAGCTCTGGATCGATCCAGAGCTCTGTTATCAGCTGCAGAGGCCTTCAGTGAGGCCTTGCTCACCACAGAAGAAGTTCCTGAAAGCCTCCAACAGTGAAAATTAGGCCGGGGACAACATGTGCAAGTGAGGTTAGTCAGTGGATGACTTCCCCCCAAAATTAGACCTGGTGCCTTTTTTGGTGGTAAAAAAAAAATAAGACAAGGTCTTATTTTGGGGGAAACACGGTCATAAATAGCATCTTTTGGGGAAAGGAATATCCAACAACAAAATCTCTGTTGCAGTGAGTGAAGCCAAAGAAAAACTCAATCAGATGTACAAAATATGTATCTGGATTGTTTTTTTAAAATGCTACAATGCATCCATTTTATTTTATTTTTGCCTATGTAAAAAATGTCAAATTTAGCAGTTAGGTTTTCAAAACAATTTGTCAAGCCTGGAGTGAAGGGCACCCATATAAAAAACATTAACTTCCTGGAATTGCTACAGTTAATGAATTCACACATGTTCTGGCCCCAACATGTGACAGATGTGGGGAGCCAAGCAGCTGCTGCAAACATAACTAGGTCCACATCTGGCCTCAAAGTATGTAGAGCAAGGAAGAAGAACTCAACTAGATGAATGTTGAGGGCAGCCACATTAAAAAAAGAGAAATTGTATCTATATTAAGGCATAGAAAAATGGTTTAAAATGCAATGGTACACATGCATACTGGACAATCTTAGCAGTATCATTTGACATTGTTCCTAAAGGAGTTTAGTTGGTTCCTGGTGGGTAAGGTATGACAGGGAAGGGATCGCTAGCTGGTACTGTCTCCCAGGGCTGCCCTCCTTTAGAATAACTTGACCACAATCCTCCCACCTGCCCAAATCAAGGGTGGCTCCCACTTTCCTCCATTTCCATGGTCCTCCAGAAGCTGGTGAAAGTTACTATGTGTAGTTATTATATTGTAGTGGATCATGTTGTCCTATAATTGTTATGTTGTCATGGAGTTGTTTTGCTATTTCTGAAGTTCTACCAGTAGTAGACTCAGATGATTCAAATAGAAGATAGATGGAAAGAAAGAAAAAGAAAGAAAGAAAGAAAGAAAGAAAGAAAGAAAGAAAGAAAGAAAGAAAGAAAGAAAGAAAGAAAGAATATTGGATGGATGGATGGACAAAAAATGGAGAGCTGGACAAATAAACCAACGTATAAATGTCAGAGACAGAAATAATTGGATGAATGGATGGATGGATGGATAGGTGGGTGGATAGATAGATGGATCGATCAATCGATGGATCAATTGTTAGATGGATAGGCAAAAAGATGGATGGATGCAAAGATGAATAGACAGGTGGACAGATGAACAGATGGATATATGCTAGTTATAGAGAAATAGTGGGAAAGAGGGAGGGATAGATGGATAGATAAATGGATGGATGGATGGATGGATGGATGGATGGATGGATGGATGGATGGATGGATGGACAGATACACAAGGCAGCAGACAGGAAAGCAATGAAATGGAGTTTAGTTGGAGCAAAGTCCTTCAGAAAGGTTTAGGAATGGTATTCAGTATCATGTTAAAAGCACACATACAATGCACAATCATTTGATCATTGGACCAAATCCAGCAAGGGTCTTTTGAATGTGCTTCTGAAGTCAAGTAATCCCTCTTATCTTCTATTCACACTTTATATTTCCAAGCGTGTTGCCATAACTCTTTGGGCTGTTGTTCTAAACCCGAATGAGTTTGAAAGTGGTTACAGAAACAGGTGTGCCACTGGGCGATGTGGCTTTCGCTGCAACTCCGCATTCATCATTTGGTAGGTGTTGAGCCCCAGACTCACACACACACACCCCTGCTTAGAGGCAGGAAGAGAAACTGAGGCTCTTTCTATCAATTTTTCTATCAGTATCTTTTGTTGCATAGTTCTAGATCAGCAGGACTTCTGGAGCAGAGGGAATATCTAATTTTCCACTGCCAGTATGTCAGACAACTTTCAATGAAGCCGTAGGTGTGAACAATGGGATGCCAACCCCAATCATCTCCCTCAGTGAATTATTTTGTCCAATCATTTCAAAGAAATCGATATTTTACCACCTACAGAAGAAGAAAAAAGATGAAAACATTCCTAGAGGAGGAAAGAGGAGAGGGGGAATAAGAGGCAAGTACAATAACATTCAGAATGAATATCTCTAAAGTAGCAATTTTAATCACAAAGAAGCACAAAGAACTCACCGACTTTGATAAGGAACGTAAAATATTCTGGCCATTAAAAAAAAGGAAGAAGAAGAAGAAGAAGTTTTCCATTTCAGTTTACTTCTCTACAAATCAGGGAACAATTTAATCAAATAGTCTTCCAGTTTAATTGTTTTACCTTGCTTTTATGTTAAATTTCACTGATTTAACTGCCAGTGAAGGGCTGCACATTATGGAGGAAAATGTCAGTGGATGGGCCATAATTAGTATAATATTCAAACATTAAGTAGGAATGTGCAAGAAAAAATACTGCTAAATTACCAGCTTGTGGAACAAATCAATGTATATAAGCAACATGGGCTCCTGGCCCTATCTTAACTTGATTTTATTTTATTTTTTTAATTCATTCTCAAAAATTAAATTTGGTTAGTAACACAATTAAAATAATTAGGAAACTGGAATAGTTTAAAGCAAAGTGCATAAGAGATAAAACATCCCTTTTTACAGGATTATCACTGCTGAAAATTAAAGTTGGTTGCCCGCCATTTTGTGGGGGGAAATATAGATGCAACCTGTAGAAGAAAAACGAACACTGTTGTTGTTCAGTTGCTAAGTTGTATCTGATTTTTGGTGACCCCATAGACCAGCGGTTGCCAACCGGTGGTCCACAGCCCCCTGGTGGTCCACAAGAAAATTTTGGTGGGCGCAGAGAAATGTCACCCCCAGAGCACCCAACCAAAGCAATTAACCCAGGCTACGCAAGAACACCAGGCTGCATCACCCACATGACCCATGGGAACCCTCCCCGCCCACTCACTCCTTACGTGGCAAACTTGCCTGCTAAGTTGCTATTTTTCCTTTTTTTTTTCCCTGGCCATGTGCTGTTCTGCTGTGTCAGGAGATTTAGATTAGCTAGAAAGCAGGAAATCACTGGATTTCTTGCTTTCTAGCTTATCTTTAGATCTTTGACTTTTAAGCAGAGCTGAACCTCCCTAAGGACTGAAGGTTTTATTATTCACTGCAGACTCAGATAGCCGATGGCAGAAACACAGATCTCTAAGTGAATCTGTGATTCTGTGAGTAACTCAATCTGCCTGCCTGCTTTGCCTGATTTTGGGTAAAAGTAGCTAATTGTTTTATAAAAGATTCAATATTTGCATAAATATTTTATAATATTTACATACAAGCCATGCCCAGCCAGTCAAGGACCACCAAGCCACACCCACAAATTAGGCCATGCCCAAGAACTGGTTGTTAAGAAATTTGAATCCCATCCCTGCCTCTGTGTGTGTGTGTGTGTGTCTGTATGAGAGAGAGAGAAGTTAAATCAGATCTCTCTCTCTCCCTCCATCCCTCTCTCTCTCTCTCTCTCTCTCTCCCCCTCCCACCAACGCCGGCAAGCCACCATCAGCCAAAATTCATATTAGTGGTCCCCGGGATTTAAAATTATGAGTGTGGTGGTCCCTGAGATCCAAAAGTTTGGTGACCCCTGCCATAGACCATATCATGCCAGGCCAGGGGTGGGATTCAACTGGTGTAACAACTGGTTTGTTGAGTGCGTGCGCAGTGTTTGAAAACTGCCCATTTTCAGCTCTAATACTTGCCTTCTACTGCAGCTGCGGTAAGTAAAATAGCTGAGGCATAGCAATCCACTGTGCCACGTGAATCAGCTGAGCTGCAAAACACGGAAATAAAGGACAGATGAGGGCAGGGTGGGCCGGGCCAAATGATTATTGGATCTGCCGGTTCACCTGAACCAGTCCGAACCGGTAGAATCCCATCCCTGTGCCAGGCCTCGTCCTCCACTTTCTCCTAGATTTTTTGTAAATTCATGTTTGTTGTGTCAATG
Organism: Laticauda laticaudata; assembly: GCA_004320025.1. Taxonomy (NCBI): domain Eukaryota; kingdom Metazoa; phylum Chordata; class Lepidosauria; order Squamata; family Elapidae; genus Laticauda; species Laticauda laticaudata. The sequence continues at coordinate 13,504 of BHFT01014399.1, read as the reverse complement.
ACACTATCTAACACTACTTAATGCCTTGATAAGAACACATTTGGAATATTGTTTTGGTCACCACAACATTAAAAAGAAAAAGATGTTGAGACTTTGGGAAAAGTGCAGAGAAGAGCAAAAAAATGATTAGGGGACTGAAGGCTAAAACATATGATAAATAGTTGTTGGAACTGGGTATGTCTATTTTGATGAAAAGAAGGACCAGGGGTGACATGATAGCAGTGTTCCAATTTCTTCCCCAAAGAAGAGGGAGTCAAGTTATTCTCCAAAGCACCTGAAGGTAGGACAAGAAGCAATGGATGGAGATAAGGAATCAAGGAAAGAAGCAACCTAGAACTAAGGAGAAATTTCCTGACAGTGAGAACAATTCATCAGTGGAACAACTTGCCTCCAGAAGTTGTGAATGCTGTAACACTGGTAGTTTTTAAGACAAGATTGGATAACCATTTGTCTGAAATGGTGTAGGGTTTCCTGCCTAAGCAGGGGATTGGACTAGAAGACCTCCAAGGTCCTTTCCAACTCTGTTATTCTGTTTCTGCCACCGTTAGTAAAGAAAACACTGCCCTCATTAAATGAATCACATGGCCACTAAATGAATCTGTCTTCCCCAGCTGACTTCGCTTGTCAGAAGCCGGCTGGGAAGGTTGTAAATGTTGATCACATGACCCAGGGACAGCGCAACCGTCATAAAAATATGCCAGTTGCCAAGCATTCGAATTTTGATCACCTGACCACAGGGATGCTGCAATGGTTGTTAGTGTGAGGCAGGGGAGGGATTCTCCTGGTTCAGCCTGGTTCAGCCAGACCGATAGCTCCGAAGATCAGCTGCTTGGCCTGCCTGCCCGGGCTCCATACTGACCTTTATTTCCTGTTTTTCAACATCAGCTGAATCACAAGGCACAGTGGGTTGCCAGGTGTCAGCTGTTGAAGACACAGGGCAAGTGCAGGAGTGCAGGAGAAGGTCGGTAGGAAGTCCTCTATGTGCACGTGAATCGCACGTTTGACACACAGACATGCAAGGTGTGCATGCACATGTAAAGCATGCCCACCAAGCCGCGCTCACTGAACCAGTGGTAAAACAATTTGAATCCTACCACTGGCATGAAGACCTCATACGATTAAGCATAATATGGATTCATGGCTTGGGCATTTAATTGCAAAGCACACCATTGTTTCTTCACACGCGCTTGGGGTGTTGTGTGAACCTCAGATGTTTTAGGGAAGAGTTGTGCAATTTTGGGTAGTGGGGGAGGTGTTGAGGTAAGTTGAGCTGAGACAGAATGACAGACCAAAGATGGTTTCCATAGCTGTGGGTAAATCTAATCCTGGGTCTCTTTATTCACCGTCACCACTATACCACACTGCCTCTCTGAGGGAAACAACCACAATCTTACTACGTTGTGTAAAGCAGAGAATCAAGTCAAACAATAATTGAGCTTCATTGTTTGGGGAGACCATATGGTGCAACAGATAATAGATAATCAGAGTTGGAAGGGACCTTGTAGGTCATCTAGTCCAACCCCTGCCCAAGCAGGAGACCTTACACCATTTCTGACAAATGGCAGTCCAATCTCTTCTTGAAAGTCTCAAGTGGTTGTGCTCCCACAATTTCTGAAGGCAACTTCTGTTCCATTGGTTGACTGCTCTCATTGTCAGAAAGTTTCTCCTTATTTCCAGCTTGAATCTTTCCTTGTTCAGTTTCCATCTATTATTCCTTATCTGGCCTTCAGGTGCTTTGGAAAATAGCTTGACCCCTTCCTCCTCTCTGGGGCAGCCCCTCAAATATTGGAAGACTGCTATCCTGTCTCCCCTGGTTCTTCTCTTCACTAGACTAGCCATGCACAGTTCCTGTAACCATTCTTCATATGTTTTAGTCTCCAGTCCCCTAATCATCCTAGTGTGAATGTAACTACTGGATTTTTTTAAAGGTCATCCCATTGTGCAAATGCAACGTCGGGGTTGTGACCTTTGCACTTACGATTATAATTGTGGTCCCAATAAAGGCCTTAAATCCAGGCCTAGCCACACTTCAAGGTCAAGAGTTGAGATGTTGACCTGGTACTTCATGAGCAGACACTTATGAACCCAGCTGGAGGGGGGAATGAATCTCTTCATTACATGCTACATTTCTTCATGTGGGGAATTCCTCTCCCTGAAATACTAGCTTTCTTCCTGCAGGATAATTTCTTTTCCTGGGTGCATTCATCAAATATCTCTCCCCTCACCCAGTTGGGTCAGGAGAATCGATGGAAGGGACTCATTGTTCTGCCCAGCAGCTGCACATTTCACCTTTCATCTGCTGCACCAGAGATAATTTAGAAATTAGAACAGCTAATCATTCTTCTCTTTTCTTCTTGTCACACAAACATCCTTATGGCAGGCAGCTGCCCCATAAGCAAAGGATGAGAAAGCTTTAGAACACACTCATCTCTGAGATTAACAAATGCAAATATTTCCATCAGTCGAGAAAAAAACACCCCCTTTTTTCTGTAAATCAGTGGGGAATTCAGCGATGGTAGCAAGAGACTAAACTATTTAATTAAAAGAAGGGTGTATCCAAAGCAGAACATTATGCCAGCAATCAACATGTGAGAACGAGAGAGGATGGAGAAATCACATACACATTAAAAAAATGTTTTTGTGTCTTTTTAATGCATTTTTAGCATTTTCTTTCTTTTGTTTTGTTCCTGTGGAATTTTTTTTTTCTTGGAGTTTTGCATTTTACCTTTTTTTTTTTTCTTTAAATAAAATAAAAATTATTGGAAGAGAAAGGCAGAATTGCTTTACTGAATGGAGAAAAACAAGGTTAAAAAAATGGTTTCAGTTTTGGTGTAATTGGGGAAAACCAACACATGCCTGCATAAAAACACACACTTGTAATGTGACACAATGACAGAATAACATTCCCAAAATGGAGTCACTTGAATCCTCTAGACGCACGGGTGTCAAACTCACCCCATCACGTGATATTTCATGACGTTTTTCCCATTCTCGGAGCTGGGGTGGGCATGGCCTATGTGTGACATATCCGGCCCTCAGGCCACCAGTTTGACACCCCTACTCTAGAGGTTGCTGGACTACGACTCCCAGCTTTCCAATAAATGACCATGCTAACTGGGGCTGCTGGGAATTGTTGTTCAGCATCAGCTGGAAGGCTGAAGAAGCCATTTTTCTGCCCTGTCCTTTTCCATGTAGAAATCAAGAGACAAAATATCTGAATTTTATGGATATCTTTCTTATGTTTCCAGCAGCAATTTTTGTTTTACAGACATCTTGGGTAAATATGTGTTGCCTGTTGCTCCAGAGCAGTGGATTTTCAAATGCCAAAGGAAAGGTCAAAACAATGAAAGAATAAAATTATGGGATTATCATGACTGAATAAGACCATGTTGGTCAGTGGGGGCTAACCTTTTTCGGCTCCCATGCCAGTAATTGTGTGCATGTTTGCTTGAGCACATTTGTGTGCCAATACCCAGAAAGCAATACGTGCTGCCCCCCCATGACCCCTGCACATGCATTCGCGATTCCCCCCTCGTGCGCTGCATCTCTGCGCATGCATGTGTGATCCCCTTTGCACCATGCATCTTTGCATGTGCATGCGCGATCCTTCATGCACTGCGCATTTCTGTGCATGCCCGTGCATCTCCCATGCACCCCTCCCCCTCCCCCTGCGCATGCGTGCCAGATACCTGAGAATCAGCTGTCAGGCAGCGGCGTGCACATGCAAGCACAGTGGGGCTCTTCCGGGTGACCTCTCATGTGCTGGGGGAAATGGCTCTGTGTACCACGTCTGGTACGTGTGCCATAAGTTCGCCATCACGGATCTAAGTAGTCCTTGACTTACATCCATTCCTCTAGTGACCATTTGAATTCACAACAGCACTGAAAAAACAGACTTATGAAAGTTTCTCACACTTAGGACCATTGCAGCATCCCCATGGTCACGTGATCAACATTCGACCTCTTGGCAACTGGCATGTACTTATAACAGATTCACTTTACAAACCATGTTACGAACTTCACAACCGCAGTGACTCGCTTTACAACTGTGGCAGGAAAAGTAGTAAAATGGGGCAAAACAAGAGCTGTCTCTCTTAAGAACAGAATTTTGAGGTTCAGTTGTGGTCGTATATCATGGACTACTTGTAATGAGAGATTTATCATAGGTAATGGACTTTCTCGTTCAACTCTGTCAAAATAATCAACTGTTTTGCTGATCTGAATTTCTGAATAGCCTTGGGCAGAGTAATGAAGAGGAGGAAAGTTTTCTTTGATTGGGATTCCCCAAATTGTAAGGTGTATCTTCCTTGGGGAGAGGCAAACGCAATCCAGGTGAAGGTGTGAAGAGGCTTTTCATGAATAATCCCAGCTTTCCCAAAGATTAATTATGTTGTTTTTATTGCACACTAGTGTTCATTGTGATAGTTAAGGGAGATAAGTACATTAACAATACACTAAAGGAAAATAGGATAGTTGTCAGAGTTTTGCAGCACATCCGACCAGCACACAAGTAAATAATTCAGCAGGACTCATGTACATAAGAAACTTCTTTATATACAATACCATACAGCAGAAGTCAGCATACTGTTGTGGTTAGCCAGCAGCAGGTGCGTACAGCTGAGGAGACCGAGGACTCAGATGAGAGTCCAGGACCATTAGGGAGTGAACTGCTGCCTTCAGAGATTGTGGGGGCTGGCAGCAGCAATGAGGAGGTTCCCGAGGAGCCTGTGCCAAGTGTGCGTGCATGCAGGATTGCTCGCAGGAAAGAGCAGCTGCAACAGCACGGGTGACTCAGGAGTAAGGCTACAAGGTAACGGCCCCTCCTTCAAGAAGATAAAAGGCAGCTGTGAAATGAACATTCTTTGCAGGAAGCAAAGACATTTTGAAACTCAGCCTCAGGGACATTACAGTATCTTAAGTTGGTATTTGAAGACTTTTGTGTTGTGAAATATTTCTTATCTGTGATTTTTGGCAGTCTCATACAGTTTTGGCAAGATTTGTGCTTATCAAAGTTAATTAGTTTGCAACAGCCTTTTAACTGGGGATTTGTAAGACTCATTAAAAGGTTTCTGTTCCCTTTGGTTATTGTTTGTCTTATTGGGAAAGGGTTTGGGTCAGAACACATACAAATTCAAAACACAGAAACAATATTCACAGAAGCAAGTCATTACGGAGTAGAGAGATACAGAGGTCCAGAGACCTAGGTTACAGAGGATAAACCAACTCTTATATATAGTTCAGCAAGCCAAAGCCATGCCCTGACTCCAAACCGCCTCTTATGGCCCTATACAAAACAAATACTATGTTTTAGTTTCCAAGCAGTCCTCAGTGGCTGAACTGTTGCCAAGTCTGATCCAGTTCATGAACTGTATACACTGACAGTGGTGTAGGAAGAAAAATCAGGTCCAGTCCCAAGCCTGGAATAAAATGGAAGCTGCTTAAGAGAGAAGGTTTATTGATGAACAGAAGCAACAACAGCATGCAGCTCTGGGACAGCTGACAAAATGGCTGAGTGAATGGTGACATACATCACTTCCAACCTTTCATTTAGTGAGCATTCAAAACTACAAGGGCATTTTTTTAAAAAAGTAACTTATGAGTGTGTTTCACACTTACAACCATTGTAGCATCCCTATGGTCACGGGCTCAAAATTCGGATGCTTGGCAACTGGTCCATATTTATGATGGTCACAGGGTCCTAGTGTCATGTGTGATCCCCTTTTGCAACCTTCTGACAAGCGAAGTCAAGTGGGGAAGTCGGATTCACTTAACAACTGGGTTACTCGTTTAACAACTGCAGCGCTTCATTTAATGAACGTGGCAAACATGGAGAAGCCAAATTGCCTTAACAACCGTGTTAATAATTTAACAATTGCAATGATTCACAAAGATCATAAAAACTCACTTAACAATTATCTTACTTAGCCATGTTGGGCTGAATTGTGATCGTAAATTGAAGCTACCTATGTATATTGATTTTGTACTGTTTTAATTGTTTTAACAGCTGTAAATGTTTTTTATGTTTTATGAGGTATGTCTCCAGGAGTCATTTGTTGAGATGGGTAGTTATAAATACAGAGAAAGAGAGAGATATATGATAGAAGATAGATGGGTGGATGGATGGATGGATGGATGGATGGATGGATGGATGGATGGACGGACGGACGGACAGACAGAGATAAAAATAGATGATAAATAGATTACAGATACAGATAGATAGATAGGTAGATAGATAGATAGATAGATAGATAGATAGATAGATAGATAGATAGATAGATAGATAGATCAGACGAGAGCAAATAGCAGGTAGGTAGATAAGTTGAATAGATGAGGAAAGGATAACGACAGGTGTGAATAAACAGATGAGACCAGATTCTGTAAATGGCCTTTGCTTCTCTGTTCCGGCTGTCCGGAAGAAGAAGCACGAGAGACGCGCGGGATTGTCCAACTAACGACTTCTTTAGTTACGCCGTTGAAACAGCAAACCAGTAACGGGAGAATGGCCTTAAGCCCAGCCAGGCAAGCCCTATTTTATAGAGGCTTGGTCCTGCCGCGTTGTGTAGCCAATGACATCTTGCTGCCTTTGCAGTGGCGTTTCCTGGCATTGCGTTCCATAATGAACCAATCCACTAGCTGGCCTTTAGCGCCAATTCAGAAGTGACTACTGGAACCGTCCAAGTCATACACAGAACACCCGATCCCCCTTTATGCTTCAGTCTACGCTGAGTGATCAAGTCGCGCAGGTAAGGTTGGAGACTCTTTTCGGTCCTAAGGTTGAACCTGGCGTCTGGCTCATTCCAGCCCAGCGACTGTTAAAGCGGCTTTCAGTCCATGGATCGTTTTTCTCTCCGGCTCTCTCTCCATGGAGATCGCTGGAAGCGGTGAGTCGAGTACCTGCCACCTCTCGCCTAGCCGTTTTCGTAGCCGGGACTCGAAGTGGTTCATGGCCGCTCCCTCCTAGCTTTCAAGCAGGGCCTGGTTGGCACGGCCTGGCTGGCCAACTTCCAGGTCGCTTTCCTTCGTCTGGACTTACTTTCGCATGAGTTCATCTAACCGTAAAGCAACTCTTTTGGTTTGGTCGTCTAGATTTTTCTGGTTGTGGAGTTTTGAATGGTACATTTTCCAGACCCCTTTGTTTTTATTATTTGTATTTTCCCCCCTCCTTGGTTTGTTGTTTCATAATTTATTATTGAGGTTGCCACGAGTTGTTTTCGCCTCAATGTTGTTGGGAACGAAAGCTCGTACTATGTGCGCGCTTCCACTCTCTTTCCCATCGTCCACGGTTATGTCGGGTAGACCGGGGGCCTGTTACTTGTGTGATCGTGCTGGAAGCCCAAGAGGGTCCCCGTAAAATTTCTTTTGCATAGACCAGGTCACCTAATTTCAGAAAGTGAGGTATCGGCTGGAGCAGTCTCGAGGGGTTTCTCGCAAAGTATAACCTGGGGGCAACCTATCTAAAATGGCGATTTGAGTTTTCTCCCCATTAGTAAATTCTTGCCAGGCTTTTGCTCTTGTTGTAGCCTCATTGGGAGTGATGTGGTTGTAGTGTAAGCAACGGTTTAGCTTTGTCTGGACATCCCCATGGTGCGTCTTTCTCACAGTGCCTTCTTTTGTGAACCTACCATTCGCTGCCGTGGGTGGGCGCGCACGGTTAGTGCATGCATCATATCCACACGAAGTCACAGTATTCCGCTCCTGACGTATTGCTATTGCTGTTAGTTGTGGCCCATCCTGCTCTGTACAAACAACTCAGGTAACTCTGGTTGCCGTTGAATGAACTTCGCTTTAGCCTTGCCTCTTCTAAACCAGCGTCCGTTTGTATGTGGATTGACATCTTAAAGATACTTCTAGCACAATTTGAAATTGCTCCACACCTACTCAAAACACAGGCGCCTCGCACGATATGCCTCCGCAAGTCTGCTGCGGCGTCTCCCGTCAAAATCGATTCCGTCGCTGTCGATGCAGGGTCACTCCTTCTCCACAGTCCTCAGCTTGCGGGCCACTGTGTGCCGTCACTCTCTCTGAGCGCTTACCATTTCACCTTTCCTTGTCTAGGCAGGCCCACAGACATAGCTCCTCCGGCCCGGCTTATTCCATCTTGACTATGCTGGGTGGCCCTCATGTAACATGCCCTCAACACCTCTTCTTGTAGTTTGGATGGAATCACTACCCGATCTCCCCACAAATAAAACACCCCTGTTGTATTGACAGTTTCAGTTTGTCTAGTCTGGGAAGGTTTAAAAGTTTCAGTCTTTTGGCCTTCCGGCCAGCCTTTTACCTACCCAAGTCAAAACAGGGCAGTCATGAAGTCTTTTGCCGTGGCTCTGGTGACTATCATCTGCAGTCAATGGGGAGTTCAAGGGCAGGTTTCTAGTTGTAGGGTGGCTGGCTGGAGGCGGGTCGTGCCTCTAAGATTCGTAATGTGTTCAGCTTAATGTGTCTGCATGGGCGATTTGTTTTCCAGGTCGAGTGCAGCAATGTATATGAATAGGCGGCAGGAATTCTGACCACGCTAGTCATGACCATGGAGATAGAATGTTCGGTGTGGGTTTGTTGGCCAGCCAAAAATCCCCAGTAATGGTTTATGGTCAAGTAACAAAGGGGAAATGTCCCTAACCTCGTTATGGTATTTCATGAAGCGTTTACTCGCGGCGACGATTGCCAAGGGCTTCTCTGTCTAGTTGGCTGCTATAGTTGTGTTTCCACTTTTGGAAGCCGTTTCGAATAAAAAGCGGACTGGGTGGCCTCTCTCCACGTCAGGTCACTGGTGGCTCAGGATAGCCCCGACTCCGAAATGGTGGGCAGGGTCGCAGGTGACCGTCAAGTTTAGAGTATTACTAAACTGGAAAAGAACGGTGTCTGAGGTTAACAAAGTCTTTTTTATATTCTGAAAGGCCTTTTTTGTTCTTTGTGACCTCAAGTCCAGACAGTGGTTTTTTGTCTAGCAAACGGTGCATGGGTTCTGCTATCAATTGCTTTGTGGGGAGGAATACATTATAAAAATTGATCAGAGCGCCTAAGAATGCCTTGTAAGTCCATTTTATTTCTAGGTCTGGGTGCGCCTTTTAATTGCTTTGGACAACTTTTTTTTCTGCAGGGTGAATACCCTGTTTTGTCAATCAAATATCCTGAAAAATTCGACGCGGTCCATGCCAGGCAGGCATTTTTCTTTTTTACTTTAGGCCGATTTCTGAATTTCGTTAGCACTTCTCTTCATCTAGCTTTCTAATTGGTCGCGTTTTTGCTGAATTAGGCACGATCATCCAAAGTATGGAACGACCCCTTTTATTCCGTTTATAGGCGTTCATGAGGCTTTGGAAGACGCCTGGGCCACACTCACTCCGAATTTGAAGTCTGTTACATTTGAACGCCCGCTCTATGCATTACTATTGTTTGTGCATCGCCGCGTTATGGGGTCTTACTGGAAATTGCTGAGACGCCTGGGCAAATCGAGTTTTGCAAAAATTTTTCCTCCCCAAAGTGAGTGCTGCACAACTGGTAATTTGGGTATGCGCTTTGCTGCAGCGCATGGTCAGGTTAGCCTTGTAAGTCTCGCACAGATGGTACAGACATCTGGTTTCAGTGTTTACTATTGGTGTCTCCCACCTGCGTGGGTCAATCGGTTCTATGACCCTTGTGCAATCAATTTATTTAATGCTCATCTATTTTAGGGTTTTCATGCAAGGGGACCTGTCTGGCTTTTTTGTCTTTCTCGGTGTATTTGGGGAATCTAGGCTAAAGGAATATTGGGGTTCCCCCGGTACCTGCCTAGAGTTCCATTGAAGACCATCCTGGAATTCGTGTAGCAGATTCCTCTCCAATCGCTTTATCGTGACTATTCGGCTTACTCGGCATCCAGATGCCCATGGCCCGAACATTCAAATGCCCAGAAGCTAGGATGGTCTAGGTCGAACGATAGTTTAATGGCAGGACTTCAGAGTGTTGTTTGTAAGTGACTTTTGAAGTCCCAGACAATCACGGAACCTTAATTTCCCTGGTAGTTTTTTTGAGAATTAATTTTTGTTTTCTGAAGTCGTTTTGTCTGATGTTTGGAATCAAACGTCTGATTTGTGTTTCAAAGACACCATTGATAGAAAGAGATCCTTGAGTCCGGGACCTTTCGCATCTCACAAGGGCTTCCTTCAATTTCACTACAATTTTTGACTTTTTCCCCACTTTCCGGTCTGTGGCGCTCCTATAGTGACAGTCTGCATGTGTGTTTTTCTCGGTTGCTGTTCCCTGCTGCACTAACCCCATTTTTATCAGTTTGCCTCTTAGTCAGTTTCTTGGATGGGGAAATTACCGTGTCTGCTAAAGGCTACTGTTTTTTTCAATTTGGCAGCCAGACCTCTTTCGATATGTCCCCTCTTTCTTGCAAAAACCCGACAGAATGGCATCCAAGGCCTGCCACTTGGCCTCGGGGATGGTTTCCTCCGCAACCAGCGCATCCCTGCAATTTTTTTTACCTTTCGTGCCTTTTTGGTTTGCCGTAAGGCCGATGGACCCCCTCATCGTCATCTTTATCAGTGTCTGATGATTTTGGTACTAGGTCTTCGTGGTGTGGTGGTTGTAGCAGCTTTGGCTTTCTTCCTCGCCTGAGTTCTTTCTTTGGGAGGTTTGTCGTGTCATAACTGGGGTCATTCCATCATTTTTCATTTTGGCCGCTGATTTCTTTGCGGCTTCCGCCACGGTTTTTGCTTCCACAATTGCCCTGCCACCGTTATGTTATGCTTTTGAAGGGGTAAGAGTCCTAAGACCCCACAATGACACTATCTCGGCATTGGGCCTCATCCATATTTTGGAATTCCACAGGCTCCTCCAATATGGTGGCAGAGCTGCCACGAAATCAGCAATGTTTGTCTTCCCTCTGGTCTCTCTATAAGAATTCATGTCTCTGATGAGGTTTGAGACAACCGGCGCGTAGTGAGCTTTCAGCATCGGTAAGCTCAGACCAGGTTATTTTTCAATGTTCTCTGGGCTTTGCCAATGCCTTTTGGCATCTTAAATACGGCTTGGCCCGCAATGTCTTAGGAAGTAGCCCTCTTTCGCTGATCAGAAAGATGTCTTCCATTTCATTGCTCTCCAGACATCAGGAAGGGATGCAATATAAGACTCCAATCTTTCCTCATTGGGGTTAATGTGTGGGCAGCGCGTTATTACAGCCATCTCGTCCTAGCGTGGTTTGTTCTCTCGCCCTGTGCTCGGTCTCAGCTTCAAGACGATCCCACCCTCGTTCGCCCACGTTGTTCCGTCCGGAAAAGAAGTGCGAGAGACTGGGTTCCAACTACAACTCTTTTATTCGGTTAAAGCAACAGTAACGGAAACATGGTCAAGCCGCGGCGCCCTTTATAATAGAGGCTTGCCCTGCCGGTCTTGTAAGCCCAATGACATTAGTTTTAAATCTGTGCGCCTTTGAGCGGCTTCTTGATTGGTTGGATTGGTTCCTAATGAACCAATCCTTTATTGGCCTTTCTGGCCAATCAGAAGAGACTACTTGGAACCTTCCAAGTCATACAGAACACCCTCCATCACACAATGCTCCACCAGATAAAGAGAAACACACTTCTAAATTCTCACCATGGGTTGCCTTATGTGGGAATTCTGTGTGGATAAATCTGGAGGGTAACAAGCAGCTGCTTACTGCGTGGACTAAAACTCTGGAAATAGCGTAGACTAAAACCCCAAAATATTTTTCAGCCTTTCAGTTGCCAGAATCTCTGACCTGAATTAAAAGTTCTTCAACTGATAACTGCAAGAATGCTTGTTTGTTTCTTTTTTTAACAGGTCAGTCTTTCCACATTCTTCAGGACTGTATGGCCTGGGGAAGCTTCAGCAATGCTAGTCCAGACTGGTTCTATCATTTCTAAACCTCACTCAAGTGAGGTTAGAACTCGGTAGCTCACTTGCTTGTCTCCAACATTTGCAAGTTTTGTTTCACAGCAAAAAAATGCAAAAAAACCAGGGTGAATTCTGAAGATGGAAAAAAGTCAATAACACTCAACACCCACGTGTCCAAACCCATCGTGCATCAATGGATGTTATAATTAATATAATTGAGTAAATTAATAATTATTGTTATTGTCATTGCACTACCGATCCATGGTTCATAGAGTGGAGGAGACATGAAAGAAAGCAGGCAGGAGGCAGGAAAAATTAAGATGGGAGGCCACCATCTTTGTATAACTTAATAAACATTTAATTATGGCTGCTGTATGTACTATACTTAGGAGCCTAATGAATTGGTGCTATTATTTGCTTCATTTCAATGCTGCCCTTTCGAAATAGCTCCGGGTGCTTTACATTAAAATATAAACAGTTTATATAACAACATCAGTTCTAGAAGGGAGGAAGGTTTTCTCTCATTTTATATACTAGTGACTTGCTCTGTCAGTATTGGTGGGAGAAGACTGTGTGGCTCCCCAACAACCCATCAAGAAACCAACAAGTGGCAAATAGTTATTAAGTGATTCACTGCAGATTTTAAGTTACCCTGATTTCCCTGAAAATACAACCTACCCTGAAATTAAATCCTAGCTTGATTTTTACACATGTGCCCAATATAAGCCATATCCCCAAAAATAAACCCTAATTAAGACCCCTCCCATTCCAGAGTTCACAGCTAAAAATTAAGGTACGGTGAGGAAGAGGAGGATGGAGCTGCCCTACTATTTACCTTTGGACAGTTGTAGCCAGGCCTTGCACACCCTAACACCTACCTTGCTGGCCCATTTCTTCTACAGCCAGCAAGGCTTTCCCGAAGGCCTCTGTAATTGATAACAAAGTTCTGGATTGATCCAGAGCTCTATTATCAGCTGCAGAGACCTTCAGGAAAGCCTTGCCAACCGCAGAAAAAGTTCCTGAAGGCCTCTGACAATGAAAAGGAGATCGGGGGCGATGCACGCAAGTGAGGTTAATCAGTGGATGACATCCCCTGAAAATAAGACCTGATGCCTTTTTGGTAGAAAAACAATATAAGACAGGGTCTTATTTTGGGGAAAACACAGTAGTAACAGGGTTGTTTAAGTGACTCTGACTTCTCCATTGACTTTGTCAAAAGGTCTCAAAACACATAAGCCCAGGACTCTATAACCGATGTATGTATCAGTTGAATTTTGATCATGTGACCATGGGGATATTGCATCGGTCGGAAGTGTGAAAAACAATCATAAATCACTTTTTTCAACATTATTATAACTTCAAACAGTCACAAAATGAACTGTTGTATAGACTGCCTGGACTTCCCATCGTTGCAGTTCAAAGTAACGAAGACAATCCATCATGTTTTTTCCCCCACAGAAAAGGTGATGTTCAACTGGAAATTCACCTATCAAAACTGGGACAAAACAACCTTTCTTTACATGCTTCCCCCAACAAACTGTGTTTCCCAATTCCTAGCTGTTGTATGGAACTTGGTAGGTTCCAAGTACTTCATTCCGATTGGCCGAAAAGGCCACTTACGGATTGGTTCGCTAGGAACCAATCCGGGAAGCCGCCAAATGGTGGG
>BHFT01014397.1:0-21855 GCA_004320025.1 Laticauda laticaudata | reverse complement strand
TCCAAGTAGTCAATTCTGATTGGCCAAAAAAGGCCAGTAGTGGATTGGTTCATTAGGAACCAATCCAAGAAGCCGCTAAAAGGCGGCAAGATTAAATTGATGTCATTGGCTACAAGCCGGCAGGCAAGCCTCAATATCAAGGGCTGCCGCGGCTTGAACCAATGTTCCATTACTGTTGCTGTTAACCAAATAAAGAGTTGTTAGTTGGAAGCCGGTCTCACGCACTTCTTTTCCGGACGGAACACAAGTGCAAAGCCCAAGAGAAGATATAAATAGCCCTCACTTGCAACTCCACGTAGTCAGCTGCACCAGAACCATGCGCTTGGTGGTTCTGCTTCATCATAAAACCACCTTTCCGATGAGCCTCCATGTTTCCAGGGTCTTTCTTGGAAAGGCTTGGAACTGAACCAGATGGATATTTCTTCCAACACACCCATCTTTATATCAAGCAATTGTATCTTATTCTTTTCCCTTTCCTCTTTGACCCTTTTAAATCCTCAAATCTGCACATTCTTAATTCAGCCTTTTCTTCTTTCAACGTTAAAAGACCATGCAAGTCCCCCAGTCTTTTTTTTTTTTTCAAGTCCTTTTTCTCTGACCCCATCTATCTAAAGTTGGACCTGGAGGCTATGGTGGGAAATGTTGGCTAGATAAAAGAAAAGCACTTCATCAGCCCACCATACACTTCAGAGTGAGAAGGCTGACAATTCAGAAGGTTTTTGCGTGGGATCTGACAAATTTGAGTGGGGATAAGGTCAGTGACGGTTTCAGGCCATAAAGACTGCCTTTGCTCCTTCCTAGAGTCAGAAAGATTAAGCGTTCAAATGCTAAAGCTCAAGACAGAACATGAAAGCCGGTTCTACTCCGTTAGCCTCCTGGGAGAAACAATTTGCTTCTCTCATTAAATCTGCGAAGACATCCCGTTTATAAAGCGGCAGAAGAGGAAACAATGAGATAAATGATTTCAGGAAACAAGTTGTTTAAGGGTGTGACGGTTGGTTCATAGGCTGAGAAGCTTTTGGGAGACTGTATGGTAAATTGCCTGGGCCCTCCAGATGATTACTCACACCTTAGAATGCAGGGCCTGGCTTAATGCAATGCGCTCTACCTCCCTTTCAAGACAACTTGGAAGCTGCAGTTGGTGCAGAAAAGTGAAATGCATGTGATGGTTGTGCTGCTGTGTGAACTGCGCTGGATGCCAGTTAGTTCCCAGATTGAATTCAAGGGTGTGGTTCTTACTTACAGAGCCCTTGTTTTGGTTGTTATGTGAACCTGGCTGTGATGACCCGGGGTGTGGCACAAAAACAACAAACTGCATAACTGGATAGAAGCATTCCTATCAAACAGACAACAAATGGTTAAAATTGGGAGCGTCCTATCAAATCCTGTTCTTGTCAACAGTGGTGTTCCCCAAGGCAGTGTTTTACTCTCTTCATACTCTACATAAATGACCTCTGTGATCATATCAAGAGCAACTAAGCGTTCTCTTTGCTGATGATGTAAAGCTATTCAACCACCGACAATACTGCTACCCTTCAAAAAAAGACCTCGACTATGTATAAGAATGGTCAAACAAATGGCAACTTCAAATCTCAACAAATAAATGCTCTTGTCCTACATATTGGCAAAAAAAAAAAAAATAAATCAGAAAATAAAAATACAAGCTGAATAGTCAAGACCTTGTTGATGATCCAAACTCTGTAAAGGACTTTGGAATACTCATCTCTAATGATCCACTGTAACTACATAGCCAAAAAGGCATTAAGAGTTGTTAACCTAATCCTACATAGCTTTTTCTCTGGCAATATCACACTACTAACTACAGCATAGAAAACATTTGCTAGACCAATACTTGAAATACAGATCATCAGTCTGGAACCCACATTATGTATCTGATATTAACACAGTTGAGAAAAGTCCAGAAATATTTCACAAGAAGAATCTCCACTCCTTTACTCGTTGTAGAATATCTTATGCCATCAGACTTGAAATTCTAGACCTAGAAAACCTTGAATTACACCGCCTTCGGTCTGATCTAAGTATGGTATATAAAAATCATACATTGCAATGATTACCTGTCAATGAATACTTCAGCTTCAACCATAACAACACAAGAGCAACACAATAGATACAAAAAACTCAAGGTTACGCACCAAACTTGATTGCAGGAAATACGACTTCCAGCAACAGAGTGGTCAATGTCTGGAATACTCTACCTGACTCTGTGGCTTCTTCCCCAAACACCTGAAAACTTTTAATCTTAGACTGTCTACTATTGACCTCACCCCTTTCCTAAGAGGTCTGTAGGGGTGTGCATAAGCACACCAACATGCCTACCGTCCCTGTCCTATTGTTTCTTTTAGTTTTCTTTTATTTACCCCATTCAATGTATCATGTATTCATAACTATGTATATACTTATACCTATTATCTTGTAAGCGATTGACAAATCAAATAAATAAATAAAAAAGTCACAAAAATAGGTTAAGTCCCTTTAATTCCTCCAACTTGGCCTCCCATGTCCAGTTATCATCGGCTGGAGAAAAAGCTCTCCGAAGAACAGCTTTTAAAAGAAAGAAATTCCGTCCAAACTCAAAGTACATGTAAATTATAAAGAAAAATCAACACAAACGAAACTGCAGCAATTGACGAGACAGGGCAGGATAAGGGATTGAAGACGTCAAAGGATAATGAAATACACATACTTGGGAGGATGCCAGAACTCAGATAAGACTTAACAAAACAGAATAATTTCATGCTTTGCTTCCAGCAACTTTGCCATGCACAGTTTTCCCTTTTAAGCAGTATTCCCAGCTGCAGCCCATGAAGGGGGTCAGGGCCCTTTCCTCCCCTGTAAACCACATTGCTCCCTTCTCCATTCCTCCCTGCATGTCCCAGGATGAAAAGGGAGGGTGAGCCTGGGTCTTCCTCTGAAAGCCCAGGCAGACTGTGCCCTTCCCCAGTTTCCTCCACAGCCACCGGAGCAACGCCCACTCCCTGTCAGCTGTTTGATCTCCCCCTCAGAATCAGATTCCAACTGGGGCATGACACTGGCTTCCAGGGGTGGGCTTCAAAAATTTTAGCAACTTGTTCTCTTCTCGGTTGCTGGGTGATCATATCCATGCTGGGTGCAACCTAGTCGGCCTCCTGCACCATGGCGGGGTGGGAGGGGCAGGCATTTTTGCTTTCCCTGGGCTCTGGAGGCTTTCCTCGAGCCTCCATGAGAATGAAAACAGCCTCCCTGGGGTCCAGAGGCCCCTGGAGGCTGGAAACGGGCTCATTTCTGGGGTTCAAAGCTTCCAGGAGGCCCATTTTTTACCCTCCCTGAGCTTCCACACAGGCCCTGCATTTACCTGGCATCCAAAATGGGGACCATGGAGACTCCTGGGAGGAGTGGGGCGGGATGGGTGGTGCCAGCCAGGGGTCAGTTTTGCCGGTTTGCCAAACCGATAATTAAAAATGATAAAATTAGCTACCAGTTCCCCCAAACCAGGGCGAACTGGTACCAGCCCACCCCTGCTGGCTTCCCCATTGACTTTGCTTGTCAGAAGATTGCAAAAGGGACCTTGTGACCCCAGGATACTGCAACCGTCATAAATATTAGACAGTTGCCAAGCAACTGATTTTGATCACATAATCATGGGGATGCTGCAATGGTGGTTAAGTGTGAAAAATGGTCATAAGCCACTTTTTTTCGGTGCCGTTGTCCCTTTGAACAATCACTAAAGCAAAAGCCATAACTGCGTAAATGCCCACTTTTGCAACCTTGCAGATGCTTGAGACAGATGTTACAGGTAGACCACTACTTACAACCACAATTGAGCTCTAAATTGCTGCTGCTAATTAAGACACTTGTTGTGAGTTTTGCCCCAGTTTACAACCTTTCTTACTGCAGTTGGTAAGTGAATCACTGCAGCTGCTAGGTTATTAACCTGGTTTTTAAGTGAATCTGGCTTCCCCCATTGACTTTACTTGTCAGAAGGTCGTAAAAGGGGATCACGTGACCCAGGGAGTCTGCGAACATCATAAATGTGAGCCAATTGCCAAACATCTGAGTTTTGATCACATGATCATGGGGATGCTGCAAAAGTTAGTTACCGTGACACATGGTCCTAACTTAAGTCACTTTTTTCAGTGCTGTTGTAACTTTGAATGGTCACTAAATCAGGGGTCGCCAACCTTTTGGACCCCAGGGACCACCAAACTCATAATTTTAAATCCCGCGGACCAGAAACCCTGGGAAAATCCCAAAAAAAGTCTGCAGGAAAATTCCCCACCCCGTTTTTCTACTGATAGATCATTCTTTATTTGGGATTGCAGGATACTGTCTCCTGCTGCGTTCTCAGGAGGAAAGAGAGAGAGAGAGAGAGAGAGAGAAAGACTTTTGGCTTCATACAAGGAAAGCAGCAGAAGCAGCAGAAGTCCTTTCTCAAACTCTGCCAGAAACGAGTCTTTGTGAGACTTATTGTGCTGGCACAGCCTCTTGGAACAGGTTGCCTTGCAGGGTCCCAAAGACTCATTTCTGGTGGAGTTTGGGGGAGAGAAAGAAAGACTTCTGCTACTTTCCTTGTGTGCAGCTAAAAGCAGAAGAAGCAGAAAGAAGCAGCTCGATGGCCAGGCGAGGCACATGGGGTGAGTGGGGCAAGTTCCCCACTCTGCCCTCCCCCCTTCCTCTCACTAAATCATGTTGTTCTCAATGTAAGCGATGCAAGCCTTGTGTTCCCACGGGCCATGTGGGCGGCACAGCCTTGTGTTCCCGCGCAGCCTGGATTAATTGCTTTGGGGAGTGTTTTGGGGGTGACATTTCTCTGCGGACCACCAAAATTTTCTTGCGGCCCACCAGTGGGCAACCACTGCACTAAATGAACTGTTGTAACTTGAGGATTACCTGTAATATGTCTCTCATTTAATTCATAAACATGGACAGGAACAACGTGGAAGATTTTTCATAGTAAATTCTTCCTCTTTTCCTTCCAGAGAACCTTACTGAAAATGGAGGGCCTTTCTCCAGGCAACTTCCCCTTTGTATAAATCAGTGGGGATTCCATCACCACCAGTGGTGGCATTCAAATTTTTTTATTACCAGTTCTGTGGGTGTGGCTTGGTGGGTGGGGTGTGGCTTAATTTTGCCTCTGCCAGACCAAAACAGTAAGTCCCTAACAGACTATTCAGAATATGAATATACACTGTGTATATTATATAGGATTACCTGTGATTCAAGGACTATCTGTACAGTATTGAGATATATGGGCAGAAAGAGACTAGAAGCCTCAACTCGGGCGCTTCTCACCTTGGCATGCTCTGTTGCAAAGCCAGTTTCAAGCCAGTCATGGACATTTCTGGGCAATCGCCACCCCCTGTAGCAGTCAGGCGAGAGATTGCGGATTCCAATTCGTCCACACTTTGGGTCTTAATGATGGGTCCAACCTCTGCAAAGACAGATCAAGGTGGGAACTGAGTCTTGATAGGATGAAGAAGGCCAGCCAAGGTTCACAGTTTCAGACAGAGTTCCCTATCTATCTATCTATCTATCTATCTATCTATCTATCTATCTATCTATCTATCTATCTATCTATCATCATCTATCATCTTTCTATCTCTATCTCTATCAACCTATCTATCATCATCTCTAATCTCTCTCTCTCAATCTCTCTCTCTCTCATATCTATCTATATCTATTCTATCTATCTATCTGATTTTTATTAGTTTTTCAAAATATAAAATACAAAGAAAAGTAAAAGAAGTAGTGGTAAACTACTATTTTATATTTTGAAAACCAATACAATCATGCATTTTTACTGATTATTAATCAGTAAAATTAGGAATCAGTAATTACTATAATTTACTATAATTACAGTAATTACAGTAATTCATCGGTAATAATTTTTACTGATGAAATATTATTGATTTATAAACCTCATGACCTTAATTGAAGATCTGCTATGCTCTTTCTCCTTCAGTTTCAAATGCAAACATTCTCTAAAAGACCAACTATTAACTTCCCCATTTCAGGAAAAAATTAAAGTTTTTAATCCTCCTCCTGATTATTTTCCTCATTTCTCTCCTTCCTCTACGTGGTAACAAATAATGAGACATCGGGAGAGTTTTGTGAGCTCTTGGTTCCATGGGTGGGATTCAAAACTCCCAGCAACCAGTTCGCTGCCCAGTTGCTGGGTGGGCATGGCCATGGTGGGTGTGACCTATTGGAACTGCTGGGAGGGCCATTTTTTGCCTTCCCAAGGGTCTGGAGGCTTCTCCTGGGACTCTGGGAGGGTGAAAGTGGCCTCCCCCGGACTCTGGAAGCCCACTGGAAGCCAGAAACAGGGCCATTTCTGGACTTCCAGAAGATCCCCATGGACCCTGCACTTACCTACATCGAAAATGGGCTGTGTGGAGACTCCTGAGAGGGGCAGGATGGGGTGGGTGGGGTAGCTAGTCGCTTGAAATACTGGTTCGGCAAACCAGATGAAAACTTAACATCCAGTTCATCCAAACCTGTCTAAACTGGCAGAATCCCACCCCTGCTTGGTTCACTTTCCACTGAAGGATGATCTGTCATTTTAACACTGGTCAGCCCAGTAGAGATGTAATTGCTCCTGTTCTTATAAAAAAAAAAAAAGAAGCTGCATTCCCTATTGTTAAATCACACAATGCCTTCTAGTTGGCCATCACACTGCTTGGATCAGGGGTGGGTTTCTTCTGGTTCTGTCCACCTCTGTAGAACCGGTAGCTCTGAAGAGCAGCAGACATAGAACTGGTTCTATGTTTGCTGATGCTTTTGCCCACCCGCCCACCCGGGCTCTTACCTGATCTTTATTTCCTGATTTTTCAACTTCAGCTGCCGTGCGAGGCACAGCTGCAGTTAAAAAAGCAGGAAAAGAGGGCTGTTTCAAAGGCTGCTTCTCTGCATGCAGCATGCTGATGACGATTTACAGGCGCGCGGCTCGCAGAGTGCAGGAAAGCACATCATAAGTCACCGAAACTTGTAAATCCTGAACTGGTAGTTAACCCTGTCATATCCCACCCCTGGCTTGGATTCTTGGGGGGAGGGAGGAAATACTGAGCAAAAGAAGGAGGGCAATTCCAGCCTAAAAAGGATAATAAATCAGAAGGAATCACAGTTTTCTGCCTCCTCCTTACCAGGGTCATTGAATGGCACAAGAATGTAATTAAAAGGTACATCTGGAGAGCCAGAATAAGTCCGGAGGAGTTCGATGCATTTGGTTTTGACTTGATTGATATCATCTGACATGCTGCCGGTAGTGTCCACCACAAAGGTGAGGGAATAACCATCCAAGTTGAAAAACTTCTTAAAAGTAATGCTTCCCACTTTACTTAAGAGGCCAAAACCTGAACAAATAAAAGAACAGAACAGAATCACAGAGAAAACTAAGGATAATAATGACGTGTAATGTAAAATAAAATAGGTGGTAAGCTGAAAATGGAAATAATAGGGAAAACTTATGTATGGATGAAATGATATTGATATTGAATTAATGAATTGAAATATGAAATGTAAACATATTTAAAGATGAGTGAAGTGGATAATGATATGAGTTAATATTATATAAGATTAATGGAAATGAAAGTATGACTATGTACAAGTGTTATAATCTGGAAACATATTGCTCACATGGAAAGATGTATAAAATTTAAAAAAATAAAAAACTTTCTGGAAAAAGAAAAGAATTACAGAGTTGGAAGGCACCTTGGAAGTCTTCTGGTACAGAGTTCCCCTACCTTTTCGGCTTTGCTGACTGGCGGGGTGGGGAGGGAGAAAGGAGAAGGGATGGTTCCATGACAGGATATGCACATGTGCTTGCCCGCCACTTCTACAGAGGTAGGCTGTGGCCCAGGGTTGGGGATCAGTGGTGGGATTCAAATTGTTTCACCGCCGGTTTGGTGGGTGTGGCTTGATGGGCGTGGCTTGATGGGTGTGCTTTGCCTAACGCTGGCGCGTAGCTTTCCCCACACCAGCTGAGACCTGCAGCACCAATCAGCTGAGAGGATAAAGAAGAGAAAAGCGCAGGGGCGGGTAGAAGAGCCAATCCTGCACTTTTCTCTTCTTTTTCCTATCAGCTGATTGTTGAGGATTTTTTTTACTACTGGTTCAGCCAAACCAGTCTGAACCGGTAGTGTTCTGTCTTTTAAATTCCTGGGTGAATATAAAGACAGTCAACTTTACAAAGGTTTCCATACAAAGTTTCTTTATTGGCTCACAAGGCATTCTCAAGGTATAACTCACAGCTATGTTGAGATGAATCTAATGTCCAACTCTTTGCACAGATGACTTCATAGTGTAAAAGCATAGTGATCTTTCATCCCACAATGATGGAGCACAGGGTAAGACACCAGCACACTGCTGGGGTCCAAACAGGAGTAAAAGAAACCTCTTAACCCAACCAAGGGTCAATTCAGTGACCAATCAGGATTATAGATATGACCACATGACATGGACTACATTTCCCATGATGCATTAACTATGAGGCATTCCCTTAAGGGGACAGCTCCCAGTTCTAAATTAACTATCTCAATTCCCAATTACCTATATACTGTCAGGATAGCACAGGTAGCATACCACCACTGTTGGGGAATCCCTGCTTTAGTCCCATCTCCTGCTCAAACAGGAGACCTTATACCATTTCAGACAAGTGGATGTCCTACAGCAGGACCAAGTTATGTGTCAGAGTCGATTTAATGTCATGGTTCTAAGTAACAGATCCATTGCAAGCAAAAACTCCAAGGCAGGTAGATTCCTCAAAGGACAACTTTATTGGAAATATCAAATTGGCACATATCTGGTGAAAACCGACTCTGAAGGGTCCATCGGTTTTCACCTAATTAGAGAAAGCCCCCCTCCCCAATTCCAAACATATGGCTCAATCAAGGCAGCATCCACTGGCCTGGTGACATCACCCCTCCTTCCTCTAGCCAGGTGTGAGAACATCCTTGTTTCCCAAGAAAAAGTATTTTTATTTTGAGTACACAACCCCAGCTATCTCAAATTCCTCCTTCCTAACCTTCAGCTCTAGTATGGCAGCACTGAAGCTCCAAGATGGCTTTGGCCAGGGTTGACATTATGTGGGTATTACACTATATTCTGTTTCAAATTGCCATGGGCGGCAACAGTTTATTTGCTTGATTTGCGAAGGAAAAGCCTTAACTGCAATAAATGCCCAGATATTATAGGTAGTCCTCGACTTACTACCACAAGTGAGCCCAACATTTCTGTTGCTAAGCGAGACATTTTTTAAGTGAGTTCTGCCCCATTGTACAGTTGTCAAGTGAATCATACAGTTGTTAAGTGAGTAAGATGGTTTCTAAGTGAATTTGGCTTCCTCATTGATTCAAGGTGATGACCCCGAGACATTGGAACCTGTCATAAATATGAGTCAGTTGCCAAGCGTCTCAATTTTGATCACTGTGATGGGAATGCTGTGATGGCCATCAGTGTGAAAAATGGTCGTAGGTCACTTTTTTTGTGTGCTGTTGTAGCTTTGAATGGTCACTAAATGAACTGTTGTAAGTCGAGGACTGCCTGCATTTTTACATATTGATTGAATATTCAGAGAAGGGCTATCTGACACCTGTAATTGGCATCAGGTTGAGGATTAACCAGGTTATTCTAAGAAGCATGCCTAGCTTTTTTATCTTGGGCAGAACAGGGATAGGAGACATTTTCTAGCAGGTCATTCAAATAGGGATGGGGGGGGGTTTACAAATGTGATAAATAACTAAATAAAAAGAAATAAACCTAGGACACAGCCTTACCATCTCCCACAAAAAAGCTCTTGGTTGCTTCGATGGCTAATTCTGCTGCTTTCTGATGCAGGCGATAGTGTGGCGAAAGTTCGGGATTAGACGTCTCCTTATTGATGCCACCAGTGATAGGGAACATTTGAGTCAAATCATATTTCCCTCCATGTCCACATTTGCCTATAATACAGAAAAAAGAAAGAAAAGGCACAAATACCTTGGCATATCAAAGACAAATGTATAGTCTCTGATAGCGCTTACTATGTTAGTTCATGTGGTTAGAACACTGGATTGGAGGTCAGCAATTCGATGTTCGAAACCTGAGAGTGGCTGCATGTTGGGGTGAACTCCTGTCACTTGCTCCAGCTGCTTGCGGGAATATGAATGGAGCTCCCAGGTGGGTCCCTCAAGCAATGGTCATGTCACCGGCTAATCCTTCCAATCTG
This sequence comes from Laticauda laticaudata, assembly GCA_004320025.1. Classification (NCBI taxonomy): domain Eukaryota; kingdom Metazoa; phylum Chordata; class Lepidosauria; order Squamata; family Elapidae; genus Laticauda; species Laticauda laticaudata. The sequence continues at coordinate 11,654 of BHFT01014397.1, read as the reverse complement.
GGAGCTCCTTAAACAGTGCCTCCTACATGAATGCGATGGGACTCCTACATTTTACTGTCATGTATGCAAAGTATGTTACCAGACACACCTTATCAACTTGAAGATATGTGGGCTTCAACTCCCAGAATTCCCCAACCAGCATGCTGGGTGGAGAATTCTGGAGTTGAAATCCACACATTTTCAAGCTGCTGAGATTGAGCAGCAGTGAGAGAGATCTTTAGGTTAGCATATTGCTAAGACTGTTGTTAAAAGCTTAGTTCAAAATGATTTGAAAGGACTCCATTGCCAGTTTTTATTGTAAGTATTAATGTCTTGATCCAAGGGCCAGCTCAGCATATAGAAATGATTAGTTTCCTTCTGTTTGTTTGGAACACAGAAGAACGGATGAAAATATTTAGCAGGCACAGGTGTTTTTTACCTGGTAGCTTCTTCTGACAGGAAAGTGATGCTTTATATCCACTTGTAAGCATGTCTTTCTCCAGGAGGTTGTTCTCACACTGGAACAGGATCCTGTTAAACAAAGAGTTTGGTATGTGGGATTCGTCAACTTAAATTTGACCAAAATCAGCAATCAATCCTGAACCCTATTTTATAAACATGCTGAAAATAACAGAAATCATTAATTTTAGATGTGTTAGATGTGTTTGTAGGTTTGTTGCTCTGTGCCTATCACAAGAACAGGGGTGTTAAACTCAAAGCCTGGGGCCCTGATCTGGCCTGTGGGTTGCTTAGATCTGGCCCACAGGGCCGCCCTGGAAACCGGCCTGGGGTGCCTCTGCCAGTGAAAATGGCGATCACAAAGGCCTCATTTGGCCCTCCCGAGCTCAGTTTTTGCTGGCAGAGGGTTGCAGGAGGCCATCACAGCTGAAAACGGAGCTCGGGAGCCCATTTTTAATGGCAGAGCACTCAGGTGTCACAGGTGCCTCCCAACATGAGTGATGTCATGCCACCCAGCCCTGCTCCCCAGCCCCCCTGAGGTCAAACACAACCCTGATGCAGTCCTCAGAGAAATTGAGTTGGACACCCCAGCACTAGAACTATGCAAATCTTTTGGACTGATATGTCAGAGAAATGTGCACAGGTAGTTCTCCCTTAACCATGGAAATTGGGGCCGGAGATTCTGTCACTAAGCAATGTGGTTGTAGAGTAATGTCACATGATGACATTATTATGATGGCAGTTGTGGCCATCTACAACTTATCTTCCTTAGAAGAATCCTATGCAGTTGCAGGGGCCTCCAGTCACCCGATCATCACTTGTGACTTCCTGTTGGCTTCTCTATCGACTTTGCTTATCGGAAGCTGGCAGGGGAGGTTGCAAATGGTGACTGGAGGATGCTGTGATGTCATTATTGTGAGCCAGTTGCCAGGCACCCAAATCCTTCCTTTTTTAAAAAAAAACCCCAAAAAACTTTGCATGTGAAAATGAGAATTTTGGAGAGAAAAATAAGTGAAGCCCCATTCCCTAATTGTAATACTTTTCCACGGTCACAAAAAAAATCATATGAAGCCCAATTTAGATAAGCCATATGGGTAGTCCTTGACTTGCAGCCATTCATTTAGTGACTGTTTAAAGTTATAATGGCACTGATAAGAGTGAACTTTTTTCACATTTATGACTGTTGTAGCATCCCTGTGGTCATGGGATCAAAATTCAGATGCTATGTAAATGTGAAAAACAGTCCTCGCTCTTATCAGTACCATTGTAACTTTGAATGGTCACAAAACAAATGTTGTAAGTCAAGGACTACCTGTAATTCTTGTTTAGCAACTCACTTGCTTAGCCAGTTGCAGTTAGGAAAGTGATAAAAATCTAACTCTGTGACTAGTTCTCGCATTTATGCAGGTCTATAAAGCAAATTCCAGCTGAAGTGAAAATCATAGGTGCAGTTTCTGTTTTGGTTAGCAACTGTTTTGTTTAACCATTAAATTGATAGTTCTGTCCGTGGTCGCTAAATGTGAACTACTTCTATTTGATTTATTTACAGGTGAAGATCAACTTTACAACCCATTGTATAAAATAAGCCTTTGAATTCATTGGTAGCCTCACATTGCAGTGAACAAGGACACACATTCAATTTTGCAGCAACTAAGTTTGTTGGGGGAACAGGCACAAAAACAGCCAGTGAAGGGATTGAAGCCTGGGAAACAGACTCCTTGTCAGTCAACCTGCTGATTTATCACTAGCCTATCAAGTAGTTAGAAGGCAAGGGCTGGGCAGCACAAACAAACGATGGCTAATGATTTAAAAGCCAGCCATCAACACAACCCAATCAATATCTAAAAAAATCACGTACAACAGGTATTATAAATACCACACACACAGAACAGCACACATTCTGCTAGAGAGAAGTTCCCTGAAGATGAGCTCCAGCACAAGTCTGAAAGCTCAGAATACAGAACCAACCCAGATTGGATCTTGCAACATTATTGTGGGACACACATATTTGCCTTCATTCATGCAAGTAAGCCCCCCCCCTTTTTTTTAGATGAGCCCATTTGTGGATTTACCTTGATATACTTTTACAATTATCACATGTCTTCTTTGAAACTGGTGCAGTGGGAACGACAGGACTACTTGGATTTACTGAGGGAAACATAAAAAGAAGAAAGATTCTCTTTAGATGTTGCTGAACTTCTCTAAAATCTGAAATTGTTCCAATCCCACATACAGAATTTGAATGGTACTGGGAGGGTTCTTACCAAACTGGTAGGTGCTGGTAGGGTGGCTGGCCATAAAACACACAAATATTAGAAGGCAAACCAGGGAAATAAATAAGACCAGGCCAAAAATAAGACAGAAGGAAGGTTGGAGCCTCCAAAGGCAGGTCACAAAATACAATAAGGCCTTTATTTCACATAACTACTGATGATGCTCAAAAGTGCATGCACACACACACACACACACACACACACACCACCTTTCAAGTGCAAGACTCAGCTGGAGAAACTACTATTTTTAGAAGATTTCGCCAGGTTTGCAAGGCAGGTCAGACTATGGGATTAATGCTACAAAGGTCAATATTACATGTAAAGCTATGGTAACCAAATTTTGAAAGCCTGAATGTGCTCTCCTTTCCCTCCCTTTATTACCTTGTCTGAGATGTTTGCCCACATTACATTCTTGGTCTAGGATCAAGCCCCTCTTATCTGACTATTGTCTTGGTAGTGGCTGTTCCTTTTGTCTTTCAAGGTCGCTCCCTCTGCCCTGTACAAATTTATATCCCCACCGTTGTACAATCTAGGGAGAAATCCATCACTCCCTCCTACATAGAACTCTGCTCATGACCATAATTCATTTCATAACTTTGGCGATTTCTTCATCTTCTAATGTTTTGTCTTTAGGAATTTCTAGGTCAGGGGTCATGTTTGATCTCCACCCAATTATGTGTTAATTACCATATTCAAAAATGTTGCGAATTTTTTGGTTGGAACCCAACTTGTTCATGGTCAGAAGCCTTCATGACCAGAGGTTCTACAGTATTTTCCCCAGCACAGCAACTCTGTGAGGTGGGTTGGGCTCAAAGCCACAAAACTGGCTTCTGTGCCTAAGGAAGGATGAAAAATCATGGTCTCCTGCATTCCAGTCTAGCACTTTAACCACTATACCAAAGTATAGATTTCTAATTTCAATTGACCCCTGATGTATTCTTTGAAATAAAAGTGATGCAGGAGTATAGTGACCTCCTGCTTTAATACACATGAGTACACACACACACACAGACACACACATGCACACACAAACCCAAAACATCTGATTGGAAGTCTCCTTCCAAATGAGCTCAACTCCCTTTGGCTTTGTAGAGATATTACTGCATTTATTTTGGCAACACTATAGACAGTGGGGGGATTCAAGCGGTGTAACAACCAGTTTAGTGAGCATGTGATTTTTTTGTGCTTTGTGCACACACACACTGAATGTGTGATTTGCATGCACATGCAGTGTTTGAAAGTCACCCATTTTCAGCTCCAAAACTTACCTTCTACGACAGCCCTGGTAAATAAAACAGCTGATTCGCACAGCAATCCGCAGTGCTGCATGAATCAGCTGAGTTGCAAAACACAGAAATAAAGAACCGATCGCCGGAACTATCAATTTGCCTAAACCGGTCCAAATCGGCTAAATCCCACTCTTGACTATAGAAGTTGTTTGCTATGCCTTTTTCTAAGACCTGCTTTGTTTTCCTAAGCAAGTGTGTGTGTTTGTGTGCATGTGTGTGCACATGCATAGGTACAAACATGCAAGAATGTGTGTGAATGTTTGTGAAAAACAGTCATAAGTCAAGCTTGGTGACCAGGGAAGCCTCATCATGAACATAGGTATGTATGAAGACATCAAAACCCAGAAACTTTTCATTGAATACTTCAACCAGAAGTTGACCTAATAAAAAAAATGGAAAAATGGACTAAATATTACAATGATAAATAAATGAAAATAGAACCAGAGCTTTTTGCAGTTTGGTGGGAGGGGAATTAATATGTATGAATTTTTTTCCAACAGCAATAGCAAAAGCACTTAGACTTATATACTACCCCACAATGCTTTACACCACTCTCTGGGTGGTTTACAATGTCAGCATATGGTCCCCTAACAATCTGGTTCTTGTTTTACCAACTGTGGAAGGATGGAAGGCTGAATCAGCCTTGAGCCCATCAGGATTGAACTTCAGGCTGTGGGCAGAGTAAGCTTGCAAAATTGCACTCTAACCACTACACCATCAGGGTTCCTGGTGCCTTTTATGTCCTTGGGACCAGCCTTTGCCCTTCATAGCTGGCCATGAAAATCTGAACTGGTCTCCAAGGCATCAACAAAATGGCAGATTGGGAATCCAGAGCATATTTATTGGATCAATGTTAGAAAATGTTCTGCAGTAATACAAACTATTATGAATTTTTGGAACCTGTGTTCTTTCCCCAAAGCTTAAAATGAAGCCTGACATCTTTTACAGTCTTCTATACAGACGTAATAACTGTATTATTTGTAATAATAATAATAATAATAATAATAATAATAATAATAATAATAATAATAATAATAATAATACAGAGGACTTTGTAATTTTGACAATATAGAAAAGTAGAAAAAAACTCTATCCCAAATAGGGCAATACTGCGGTTATTTGCGGTGTGTGTGTGTCTGTGTGTGTGCGTGTGTATTTATAAAAAAAATATCAAAAAGATAGTCATGGCCACTTGATTATTCCCATCATCTTGACTTTCAAATCCTCTCCCTTTATGGTCAGCTCTAGGCAGCAGCCAGTTCTTTGCTTCCATATTCGTTGTGACTTACACAAGTATTCGTAAGATCTGTTCTTTCCCATTTCGACCCAGTTGGTGTTGCTGTAGAATTTCTGAGCCACGTGAAGGGCTCTTCCAGCACTGTGGCGAGCTGCTTCCAAAGCAGGGATGTTCACCTCCCCTTTCAGACTGGAAAGCATGGAGTCACCCAGAATTCGAATTTGGTTAATACCTGGGAAAAGATAGCATGAAACTTCTGAAGAGCTGAATGTGAACTTAGTCATCTTCTCTTACAATCTCTTCAGAACAGGAATTGGTTACTATAGATCTCCCACAGAAGGCCATCTTGCGTCTAGATATTTGGTTCAGGAGAATCTGCCTGCCTGCCTATTCCTATCTATCTATCTATCTATCTATCTATCTATCTATCTATCTATCTATCTATCTATCTATCTATCTAATAATACAACAGAGAATAACTCTTTTTGTTTTTGAGAGAAATAAAAGAAAAACTAAAAGGAAAAATGGTAGACGAAACTAGAAGATAAGAGAAAGATGTAAGTAAATGGCTTCTGATATTCTTCTCAACAGCTACATATCTAATTAAAGGGCGTCCTCGACTTGAACAATAGTTCCTTTAGTGACCATTTGAAGTTACAATGGCACTGAAAAAAGTAACTTATGACCATTTTTCATGCTTTTCTCTTCTTTTTCCTCTCAGCTGATGAGGCTTTTTTTCCCTCTTCTTAACTGATTGTAGGACGCTTTTTAAAAACTACTGGTTTGGCCCAACCGGTCCAAACAGATAGTATACCACCACTGAATACAGCCCTTCAGATACTTGGAGATTGTTCACATATCTCTTTGTACTCCCTTCTCCAGAATGGGGAAACTCACTGCAACTAACTCACCATGGCCAACTTGCTGGGGGACAATTCATCAATTCGATTTAATTATTTAAAATAGTTTTAAAAATATTATGCAATATGGTATAAATGGTATGAATGGTTGGAGTATAGATATAAAAAGGAAGATTAGAGTAATATAACCAATTTAAGAGGCCTTAAGAGAGTAATATGATAGACATATAGAATATAATTTATATGACCTATATAAGAGAGAAACAAATATAGATAAACAATAGATACGTGTTGTGGAACATTCTTTCACATGTGATGGTCCTGCACTGAAGCCCAAAGATACTGGCATAGAATAAAAAAAAAGGTTAGAGGAAATAACGGGGGAGCAAATTGAATTAAAACCAAAATTCTTCTTACTGGGGATATTTAATAGACAAATTTCTAAAAAAGTCAAATATATAATATTGCACAGTTCGTACTGCAGCCATAATAACCTTTGCACAGTGTTGGAAACAGGCAGATATTCCAACAGAGGAAATGATCATTCAGAAGATAACAGCCTGTGCAGAGATGGATAAGTTAGTCTTAGCACTTAAGGAAAAAGAAACATCAGAATATTATAGAAGCTGGGAACGCTAGTATGACTGGATAGAACAAAAATAGAAAATATATGAGTAAACAGCGTAAAATGTAAAAGAGGTAGTAATTATATATTCGCAATAAGATGTATTTGTAAATATGTCACCAATATTGATAACAAACAAGGAACCATAGACTGTCAATTATAGAACTGCTAGTTTTTAATAATTTTCTTTTTTCTTCTTTCTTTTCTGTGTGTTGTGTATGTGTTTGTTTGATATTTTAGTTGTATAATCAATAAAGTTTGTTAAAAAAATAGATATGTGTTGATGTATGTAAAGAAAAATGTATATAATAGGATTTACTTTTTAGATACCTTTGACTTTAATCACTGATATCTATACTTCTTAATGTGTTTTCATCAATGTTAGCATTGCATCGTTATAATGCTGTCTTAAAATGTTTATCTGATACATTTACATAGCTTATGAAATGTGACTCTTGGTAATTTCCAATAAAATCATAAAATAACCATATTAGAGTAAAATTTCAGCAGTCTGCTGTGAAAGTTCTTTAAAAAAACTCGAATACATAAAAAGAGGACCAATTTAGTGCAGCGGTAAAGGTGCTGGCCTAGAAACCATGAAACTGAGAGATCTAATTCTGCCTTAGGAATGAAAGCTGACTGGATAACAGATGACAGATAATCAGAGTTGGAAGGGACCTTATAGGTCATCTAGTCCAACCCTCGCCCAAGCAGGAGACCCTACACCATTTCTGACAAATGGCGGTCAATCTCTTCTCAAAAGTCTCAAGTGATGGCGCTCCCACAACTACCAAAGGCAAAGCTGCTCCATTGGATGATTGTTCTCACTGTCAGAAAGTTTCTCCTTATTTCCAGGTTGAATCTCTCCTTGTTCAGTTTCCATCCATTATTCCTTGTCTGGCCTTCGGGTGCTTTTGAAAATAGATTGAGCCCCTTCCTCCCTGTGGCAGCCCCTCAAATATTGGAAGGCCGCTAGCATGTCTCCCCTGGTCCTTCTCTTCACTCGACTAGCCAAGACCAGTTCCTGTAACCGTTCTCCATATGTTTTAGTCTCCAGTCCCCTAATCATCCTGGTTGCTCTTCTCTGCACTTTTTCTAGAGTCTCAACATCTTTTTTATAATGTGGTGACCAAAACTGGATGCAGTACTCCAGGTGTGGTCTTACTAAGGCTTTATAGAGTGGTATTAGTACTTCACTTGATCACTTGATAACTTTGGGCCAGGCCTTGTCTCTCAGCTCACCTCACCTCACAGGGTTGTTGTTGTGGGGAAAAGAGGTTGAGTAAGGACTATTAGGTATGTTTCCTGGCTCGAGTTGTTTTTGAAAAAAAGCAAGATAAAAAAAATGTATTCTTGTTCATGAAATCAAAAATCTCTGCTACATGTAAAGTAAAAATTTCTCTCTGCAAATATTGACTTTTATTATTTTTCCAAAGCTCTTTCTTTTAACAGAACTTGGAGGTCAATAACATATGCACACAATAAGAAAGTCACCCCGTCCTTTGTATAACTGACAAGCATTAAACCACAAATGTGCTGACAGCAGGAATGGGAATGCTGGACAAATATGACAACTTTATCCACTGTGGCTAAATTAAAGCCGAGCATTTTCAGTTTTGAACTAGGACAAAGGCACAAACTGTAGCCCTTTAAACAGAATTCAGACATGGCCCATAGTGAGGCGTGTTGGGAACTTTAGTTCACCAACATCTGAAATTTCACCAGTTCCCAGCCATTGCTCCAGAGACTGGGGTGAATTCATCAGCTGTTCCAAGTGGGATCAATGATTTCTGGTGAATGAATTGGGCAAAACTATACCTACTAATTAGGGATGTGGCTAAGATGCTGAGCTTGTTGATCAGAAAGGTCGGCAGTTCAGCGGTTCAAATCCCTAGCACTGCGTAAGGGAGTGAGCTCCCGTTCCTTGTCCCAGCTTCTGTCAACCTAGCAGTTCGAAAGCATGTAAAAAATGCAAGTAGAAAAATAGGGATCACCTTTGGTAGGAAGGTAACAGCATTCCATGTGCCTTCAGCATTTAGTCATGCCGGCCACATGACCACGAAGACGTCTTTGGACAGTGCTGGCTCTTCGGATTTGTAACGGGGATGAGCAATGCCCCCTAGAGCCAGAAAGGACTACACGTATGTGCAAAGGGAACATTTACCTTTACCTGTATACCTACTAAGTAACTAACCATGTTCAACCATAAATCATCTGGAAACATGGAACAATTATCATATTTTATATTTTGTTTCCCTTTAACCAACTGGTTGCTCTCTCTATCCCAGGTTCATAACCTGGACTTAGGTGCGTATCTTTGGATGAAGATTTTTTTAACTGGATCGGGCTAGAATGACTGCCTCTGTTAGAATCTTGACCACTGACCAGGTTTGTTACCTGTATCCATTCAAAGCTGAGTTTCCTCTATTTCCTAATACCACCCTTGTTAGGGATAACATTGTTTACCCTAACTGGTTTAGGTAAAATAATAAATAAGTAATCATAGTTTGTATTAAAGTGGTCTGCAACTTAACTGGTAGGGATAGTAATTAAGGGAAGTGGTTGTGAAACACCTTAAAAGAAGCCAGACATGCAGCCGATGCTCTCTCTCTGCTTTTGATGATCCCTGATTACTGCTTGAAGACTGCATATGCTTGATACGGGAGCAGAGAACCAAAGGTACTGATTTGTAAGTGAACTGACCTAGATATTCTACATGGACTTTGCTAACTGAATATCCCTAATGGCCTGACTAAATTACATGACTATTGGAACTGTTTATCTTGATTTTGACTATGCTATATAATGGAATAAAACTATATATTTGATAAGGCACGAAGCGTATCTGCTATTTTACTGTAGTGTTAATAAACATAAAAGCTTTAGCTCACTCATTTATCTGTTGCCTATCTGACTAACGCCTGCACATTTGTTTAGCTTGCTCTCCCAACCCTGGTTGGGGAACCCAGGCATTAAACACTGGTTATGGGCCCAGAGGCTGCAAAGTCAGTCTTAACTAAGATAAAACAGATTTATGTAAAGAGTGAAGAGTTTGTGTTGTTTAACATTAACAGTAAACAGACAAGCTGTGTTTTATTAATTATAGTTTTATTATACATATCATGAAAACATGGCCACAATCAATCTAAACAAAGTTTGTTCCTTATATCCAAGCTGGATGGAACAAACTATTTAATCATGGTCTACAAAATCTAGTCTAACTTCTATCGAAGTGAAGGTCGCTGTGGAACATAATTGAAAATCACCAAACGTAAAGAATGGGATCCAAAGGATGAGGAAAGACAGACTAAAGTAGAAGAATTTATGCATAAAAATCAAACAGCCCATTTGCATAATTGGGTTTAACCTTAACTGATCAACAGCTTGTTTATATCCACGGAGGAGAAAGCTGTTGGGTGTTAGCAGAAAGGCTGAAGAGGATTTATGTTCGAGATAAATGTTGGTGCTCACATAAATCTAAGCAACGGAAGCCTTTTCAAAGACGCATCTCCAAACAAATGGTGGATATGCTGAGTCCATTGAAAACTATGCAAAGCATTTTTCAAGAACTGCACGGAAAAGAGCTTATTTTCTCTGACGTACATAAGTCTACATAATTCTAATCTTCCCCTTGATGAAAGTTATGATAACTACGTAACTTCACTTTGAAATTTGCCAAAATGAAGTTTAAAACTGTTAAAACTTGATATAAACTGGCCAGATTGATTGAAGATAGGCAGAAGAAAGGCTTGAAAAGAGATGAATTAAGGAGGGAGCAAACCTCAAAAAGAAGATAATTGAATCTCCTACTGCATACGCAATTAAAAAGTGTTTTAATTGTGGGGAGGAAGACAGGACATTTGACAAGATTTTGTAAAAAGGCAAAGCGCCAACGAATGCTGGCCAGAATACTAAAAGTCATCAAAAGATAATAAAAATTTTAGAGTTAGCCATGTATACTAACGTGACGCTGTAAAAATAATTTATGGGTTGGTTGACACGTGGAGATCCCATTATATAAAAATGATAACAAAAACTTTATTAAAAATGTCAGAGTACAAACAAGAGATATCGTTAGAACAAATGGCTGGAAACTGAAAGCTAAAAGGTCAAGGTATAGCATATTGTTCTTTATAAAAGCAGAAAATGTAAAAATGTTATATGTACCACAACTTAAGTTTTAAATTTAATTTCAGTAGAATTTTGGGTTAAACTAGGATATGTAGTTACACTTTAGGGGAGATAACTTGCATAATTGAAAAATGAAGATAAGAGAATTACTGCATCTTTTAAGAGGTGACTTATATGTGTTAAATAATGATGGTTTAAAAAGGTGGCTTAACACAAATTTATGAAAATAAGAAACGCTCATGGACGAATGTATTACTTGTTACATCCGAAGGCTAGGGCATTTTAATTTTAAAATGCTTAAGAAAAACTGTTGAATTATTTAAGGGAATAAGTTTGAAAATTTGTAAATAAGTATTGCAATGTAAACGCCTGTAATAAAGTAAGAAGCAGGGTTATACCGGCTAATAGAGTTGAAAATGGATTTACTACTAAAGAGCCTTTAGAAGTAGTATTTTGCTGATTTTAATAGGTCCGAAAAACCAAGTTGGGAGGAGCCTCGTGACATACTAAGTATAATGGACCACTAATTTCTAGATATGGGTTTTGCTATTTAAATGAAGAGCAAAACTGAAACATATCAAAATAATTTAAACTGGATTAAATTGCAAGAAAGAAAAAACTAAAAGAAATTAGTAACTCTCATAACAGATATGGTACATGAAATTTAACCAAATAATAAAATTCCAAAGAACAGACTAAGAATGTTAGGTATTCACATAAAATGTCTTTGCATCCATATAAGGCCTACAAACATAATGCCTTTATAAGAGAAGAGGCCAAACATTACAATCAATGGCAGAC